>JAHREE010000152.1:2402536-2446483 GCA_033628505.1 Tringa tobata
GACTAAACTTTCCACTATCAGGTTCCTGAGACAAAGGAAATCTTGTAAAATGAAATACATGCAATAGGAGCCAAGCTATAACATTTAATAACCATGAAAAAAACCCCTAAATCAGGTAAATATTACCCACGTCCAAGTCCAAACAGCCCACAGTATCAGAACAGGAAACCCTAAAAGTTTACTGGGGCTAATATGGAAAGGAGTGAAAGTAGCTCCTCCTTGCATGTGCTGAAAGGAAAAATAAAGCTAAATATTTCTAGGGTTACAGTTCTAGCAGTAGGCTCTATCACTCATTTTCAAACCTATGAAATTCATTGTTAATAATAGACTTCAAATACTCTTCTGTATGAAAAGAGAATGTATTTGAAGTCCTTTGTTTAGGCAACACCAATTATACTGAATAATGTATCAAATACCATTAGCAGCTTTTATTTCCATATGTTTTTTAAAAAAGAGAAAATTCCATTTTAAAATATTTTGAATACTCAATTTACTTTCAATATTTTTCTACAGAAAATTGTCTGAAGGCTAAACTTTTTACTTTATGATTTCCAGGTAATGCACATTAGGACCTATGTTGAGTACCAAATTTACCCTGAATAAAGTCTCTTATATAATACGTTGTTATGATTGATTATTGCAGTATTTTGATGTTGGCTTAGGGACACGAGTGTTCTTATTAGCATTTTGTATATAGTTTGTCCTAAAGTAAATGGATATCTAAAATGCAACTTAAGTTTTGGGGTTTTTTTTAAGAATATGTAAAACCATACTCTTGTATCAGACTACCAGACCCGTGAGATTTCTAAACAAGCCATTTATATGGTGCAAACTTTAGCCAATAGAGTGGGCTATTTTTATCAGACAAGAAAGAAAAAAAAAGATGTTGTTCACATTTATACATATATATATGTATATTATAGTAAAGGCTTTGCATATTATGGAGCAGATTGCTACCACTTTATGATTTAAATGATGAAATAATTAACTTGTCCAACAAAAAAATTAGAAAGGAATTCAAAGGAAACTAGCCAGAGGCAATTATTGTATTAGCAGTAATATCCTCCTTTGAAAATAGAAAATCTACTTTTAAATGTCCTGTGGGCTATGGATTTGCTTCTGATGTCAACGGAAGGAAAGCAAGTTTCCTTCTCACTCTTTGAAGAAACACAGTTCATCACTGTCTTAGCTGACACGTAGTCATTATGCTTTTTACTGAAGTCAATTCTTAGCTTCATGGGAGGTGCTCAGCAGAGCTCCTGCTACAGAATAAAAGCACCTTGCCTAGAAAAGTAACGCTGAAAGAAAAGTGGAATTTACTATTCCCTAAAGACATCTCATTCTGAAAATTACTTGATAGAGCCAAACTTATGCTTGCCTAACTGAAGCCAAATCCATTTGCACAACAAATGCTTACAGTTTCCTGGTTAGGTTTTAACATCTAGCTTTTGCCACCCACCACGCTTATTTTAAATAGTAAATTTTCAGTCACATTTTTTACCCCAGTGCAGGTTCTACAACCTAGGAGCAAGACTTTTAAGCGGAATAACAAAAAAACCCCAAAAACCAGTACAATCGTTCCATCACTCAACAAAACTCTTCCCAGATTAATTCACGCTGTGATTTTTTTCTTCTTAAATATGAAGAAGTAGCCTTAGTAGGCTATTCAAACACAAATTGACAAAATTGCACATGCACAGGCAGAAAATATCAGCATATTGCCATGGAGATGAATCTGGTCCTGCCACTTTACCTACTCCTCCCCCTGCATATTTCTTAAGCTGATTAGAGAACTGCAGCAGTATTTCTGGGAATTTTACAGCACCCGTGTCACTGAAGCTATCCATATCTGTCTGGCCTGAAAAATTACTCATAGCTAGATCCTTCATACGGTGCTCAGCAGACTAACGCATATTACAGGAGGCACAACACCCATTTCTTCCATATCTGAAACAGCAGGGGGAAAGAAGGGAGAAAAGGGAGAGAAAAGATGTCTATCCCTAAAGGCACGCATCAGAAAAAGATGAGTAATTCTCAGCAACAGCTGAATTGTTGAATGAATAGTCCCATGTGCCTGGGTAAACTTTGCTTGCAGTCTCCCAACATGAAAAGCTTATTTATGCTTCCTTCTACCTCACTCCCAGTCGTGTTGTTCCATCACAGCTGTTGCCGTTGTTGGGTCCTCAAAGCACAGGCAAGAGTTTAAGACAGACTGTCAGATGACAAGATTTCTAGTCTAGACATAAGGGACTAAATCAAACTATTAAATGTTCCTGATGGTAAGAATGAATGTAATAACATTTTCTCCAAAATTAAAAAAAAAAAGAAAACAAAGCAAAACATAACAAAACAAAAAACACAACCAAAACCAAAGCAAACCCAAACCCAAACAAAACAATCAATAATATTTTGGCAGGTGTACAATGCATATAATGGGCATCTGTGCTACCTAATAGAAAATTAATCAGGTATAAGAGATTCAAAACCATTTAAAGATACTATGAAATAACCTTGTGGTGGGTAACAAACCAAATAATCATGTTTAATTTCAGAAAAGTCTCCCAAAACAACACCCGCTTATTTACTTATATCTTGAATTGCCCCTACCTTTCCTTACCTCACCAGCAATGCTCCTGGGGGATCCCTCCCTGCTTTCATGGGACTGTCAGAGCAGACCTCTGGTTTCCTCACCAAGTTTGGACTCTGAATCTGACTCCCTGAATGGCTCCTGAGAGTCACTAACAGTTGTCTACTTCAATAAATCTTTGAAAAAGAAAAGATGCATTGTTTAAATGTGCACTGTCACTGTGGAAGTAAATAAGTGTGATGAATGTTTTGTTTTAAAAACCTTCTGGTTTCTGTATTCAGAAAAACCTGGACTATATCTGTTGTTCAGCTGGTGTAATAATAAAATTGATTATAAAGGAAGTTGTTTATATAGGTCTCCTTCCACCATTATTCCTTTTGTCTCTTTTCCACTATTATTTATTTTAAATTCTGGTTTAAGTGGATTAGATGTCATCCATAACCAGTATGTGATTGTGTATTGCCACCATGCCAGCTCCTGCTAGGACCTCTCTGAAATCAGCAGCTCCCCACCCTCCTGCTTGTAGTATTAGAGACTTTCTAATGTTCTCTTTCCTAAAACGATTAGGAAGGCATTCTAGTATTATCACATAAAATTTGTTGAAGGGTATTTCACAGACAGAGCCTCGGAAGTATCAAATCATCTGCATATTGTACCAATGTGTACTCAGACCTGCAGTGAAATAAAATCAGCAAGAACGCAAGGCCACGCGCTCAAAAATCAGAAAAGGTGAAATTTCAAGTAGCCTGCACTTATGACTAAAGACAGCATCATAATTAATAACAGCAACCTATCGCCACTCTTCAAGAAGCACTTCTGATACAGCTGAGATCTGGAGGGAAAAAGCAAGCTTGAAATATGACATCATATCTCCATGTGGTGTGAGTCATCACATTAAGAACTTTCAAATCACTTAGCACCCTGCCTTGCCACTTAAGGGAAGAACTGAGCTGGCAGAAGCAGGCAAATCA
This sequence comes from Tringa tobata, assembly GCA_033628505.1. Classification (NCBI taxonomy): domain Eukaryota; kingdom Metazoa; phylum Chordata; class Aves; order Charadriiformes; family Scolopacidae; genus Tringa; species Tringa tobata. Next base: position 2,406,095 of record JAHREE010000152.1, read on the forward strand.
ATGCTGTGTTGTCAGCAGCCCGTCAGGAAGAAACAGAAGGTTTTACAAAGGCTAATGAGGGAGGGGAGAGGCGCACCCCAGATCTGCTCCTGGCTTTGGAAGAGAGTGCACCCCATGCAGCACACATCTTCCTACTTTCTCTTGGCCTCTTCTTCGCTCTTCCCTCCAGTTTGTCCTCTGCCTTTTTGTCATAACAGTTTTTCACTGTTGGCAGTGTCCCTGCCCAGCTTTCGTATTCTCTTTCCAAATGAAACTGGTCTTTATTTCTATTTTGTCTGGCAACTCTCAATTTAATGCAAGTCTCCTTCCTTCTTTTTCTCTTCTTGACCAGCACTCATTCAAATTGCCTTCATTTACTGTCTTCTTCTATAGCTATGTGCTCAATGGTTTGCCTTCTTATTCAGCTAAACATAGGTCTTTCCATGTACTTCTGATCCTCACCACCTATGTTTCTTTTCTTATGTATCACAGTCTTCTTGTTGTCCAGTTAAAGGTTGTGTCTCCTTTTCCATTCCTCATCACCTAATCCCTTCTCACTCACTACCTTCCAGCTTCTACTTCCCTTTCACCATTTCACCCTCTGCCCGGTTTCAACCTCCGTCCCCTCCTCCCTGGGCTCTTTATCAACTCTCTTTTGCACCTTCACGTGAAGATCCATGTCAAGCAGTCTCTGCCACACTGTTGGAGTACATCAAGGAAGCACAGGAGATAGTCTCCTTTACTGTCCTCAGTCTTCAATCAAAGCCAAGTGTGTAGGAGATTGTAGGTGAAACTGTGACAGAATTCTTGCCACGTTCTGGGTTTTGACACATTCAACATGGACAAATATCTTCATCATTCCAGAGTTCTAGTAATAATCTCATGAAAACGCTTATAATTAATTAAGGTTTTCAAAGGAACATGCATCATAAAAGGAGCTTTTGCTGCCAGCACTCAAGTTGCTGGAACTTCTCAGAGAAAAGTTGCCAGAATTCCTTCTAACAAGAACAAAATAATGTGCTTTTGTTCATTCTTGTTTTCTTAAAAAAAAACACAGGTATTTTCCTCATAATTACAGTTAGCCTGAGGCACACATCTCACCTGGAAAGTTGAAGTTCAAATGATTAATGCTCAGCAGAGTTTAAAGTAACTGAGAACTTAAGAGTGAAAATATACCATTAGTGGGTGGTGCAGCTAGTTTCATCCTCAACATTAACCATATATTTTGCTTTTTACTTTCAGACCAAATTCTGCATGTTGGAAATAAAGCACAAGAATTACAGAATTACCAGGACCTGAGTCCATTGTAAAAGCCACACAGAAATGCCATCCGCATTCTCCTGAATGTGCTGCACCTCAGTTTTTCAGAAGATATTTTGATTGTCTGAAAATAGGGTTTTTCTTAGACAGCATATAAGGCTGGTGGCCTCTGTGTCTTTTCTGCTACATCCTCTGTAGTTCAGTTGAATGGAAGCTGTTAGTGAAGTCTCAAGGCCAAACGGTGCCTTAGATTAGCTGGGGCTCTGGCATTCTCTTGAGAATATGTAACAAAGCAAATAGCATAGTGTTTTAAAAACAGTACAAGGGGAAAAAATAGCCCACGTCCCCAGCCTCATTCCTTCTTATCTCTGACAACACGTGCAAGGGGATGCACCACAGTAGCGGGGAAATGGAATGGGATTATTGTATTAAGACTCTATTTATACCACAGAGAGCAGAAAAAGCTACCATAATAGCTTCTAATGGAAGAGATGTTATCACGTGTCCTTTGTACTACCAAGGTCTGTAAGATCAACTTAAAATCCCTGCCATTGCATCTTGGCAACTCTAATACATCATGGCTGTTTGCTATGAGAAAGGCTTGTCAGGCAAAAGGCCCTTAATGCTACAGTCCTATATTCTATGGGAAATACATCATATTACCCAAGTATCCCTGAAATAAAGACATACGGCAAAGAGAGCCATAAGAAGTGAGAAAAAGAAAACTAGCCATTTTCATCTTTCTTGCATTTTACAGCATCCGACTCCCTGCCTTCACAAGGATTTGATCTAAGAAAGTACTACGTGTTTTGATCCCAATCAAGGAAATAACTTTCCCATTAACACCAAATGTAAACACATGCTCAAACTATGTGTCAAATCAGAACTCTCAGTTTGAGGCAAAAAGCAGTCTGAATGGCAGTTTCCCTTTAAGATCAAAAGTAATGTGTGGTGGAGTAACAGAACAGCCTGACTTTCAGAAAGGATCAAACAGTAGTTCATGTACAAGTTCAAGCTCCTTTCGTAATTTGAAAATAAGAGCAAGCAAAAGAAATCAAGGATAGACAATTAGACACTGTAAAAGCTCCACATAATGAGTGAAAGACAAGCCATTGCTTTCCAAAAAATAACTTCTAAATCAGCTAAATTCTATTGATGTCTGGAGTATTCCACAGATTACAAACATGTTTATTTGTAATCAAGCAGTTTTCCAGAATCATATAAAAGAACTATATCAGAGTTACTCCTTTAGATTCTGTTCTTCTGTGTAGTCTCAATGAGAACCCATGACAATAGTTCCCTGAAAAAAACCAAATTTTTTGAAGTATGCAAAATACAATTTACTTATTTGTTGTATCTCAATTTATTCTCATTGGAAGTGATAGTTATCAAAGAGTAATTCAAATACAAAAATCCTATGGACTAAAATGTCTTCGATTTCTGAAAACCATAAATCTCAAGGAAGTAAAGTACTCTCTGTCTCCAAATGATGTGGCAGTTGCAGACAATTTAGAAGTCAGAAGCTGCCACTTTTTTTCACCCAACTCAAATTATGAGTACTTTTATATCAACTAGCAATCCAAAATCACATACTACTCTTAGAAATACTACAGGTTGTGATACTGTGGTTACAGAACAGAACTCCCCACACTAGTGGGAAGGAACACTACAAGTGGAACACTTAATTCCATGTAGCATCCTTCAAATCAAGCAGATTATATTAACTACACTGTTACTGCAAGATTTTGTATCTCTAAGGCAATGGGGAAGAATTTAGCAGAGAGGAAACACAAAATGTTTTATACTTGATTCTGAACACCTACAGATTTAAAGAAAACGTATATCCTATGGATTTTTGAGCCATCAACACAAAAATATGGAAATCTACTAAAAAATTAGGAAAATACTAGAAAAAGATAATATAATTTTTCTAAAAGTTGCCTCAAATTGTTTCATGGGAAACCTTTACTTTCTACGTGCACTGTCAGCTTAACAGTTTTTAATATCTTGTGAGTCATTATGCCTACTCCAGCACAGCTGCATCTAGACAAAAGGAAGCAAAAGTTTAAGCACATATTTGTATGTCTCTGAAACAAACATGGCCAAAGAGATCCCTTATGACAGTATGGTGTTTGGGTGAGGGTTTTTTTTTTATTTCTCAATCCCAAGGATTTCCGTCCATTACAATTATGATAATCTATAATAGCCAACAAATATCTGCCCAAGTTTAGACAGAATTTATTCTATTTTCAATCAGTCCTCTTTGAAAAAGTGTTAAATATAGAACCAGCCAAAATTGGTATTATCATATTTTTTATCTGTGGTGATTTACAGTTCTTGGAGACAAAGACGAGTGAATGAACAACCTGAGCCTGGTATGTAGTCAGGCTTATATCTCTATCGTGAGATATATCATATCAGCAAAGTCAATCGTTATCAAAAACTATTGGAGATTTTTTATGTACTATAAAATGATGTATCTCACTTAGGAGTGTGAAAAAATATATATTTTTCTCTCATCTGATCCTCAAGGATACCAGGACACAAAACAAGGTGAATTGTAACGTTTCTTTTGCATTATCCACAGACTGATGAAAATGTTTTTACTGTGCTATGATTCATGCATTGGTCTCTATTTACTACCAGTGCAGAAATCCACTGAAAAGAGAAGCATTCTTTTAAATTTACATTTAACTATGGGATTGATTTACTTCCCCTACTGTTTAGAAATAATAAATGAAGTTGAACAAAACAGCTTGATGTTCAGGAATCAAGCTGAGTTTCCAGTTGCACAAATAGGTATTTTTCACCTTTTTTCTCTCACCATTTACTTGCAAATTCAGCAATAAAACTTATAAACAGCAATGAAATATGATAAAGACAAACCCCACAATTTCGTTTTCACTTCCAACTTTGCAGACCAGCGTTGCAAGAACTTATTAGGTTGGTAGTCTTCTACACAGACTTCACTTTATTCACTTTATATGCTGAAATATATTTTTTTCCTTTTTTTCTTTGAAAGTTATCCTTGTATTGAGGCCCTTCATGACAGACGCTGTGGTATATGCTGGATGGTCAGAAATTTCTCTCTATAACCACAAATTTATCCAAATGACTGTAGTCCTACAGGGGGATCAAAGCACATGCAGTAAAGCAGCAGAAGCACTTCCTGGCATTTAAGACTCACGAGTTCAATAGGAGGAACTAGTTCAAAACTGCAAGGAAGCATCTCCCAATAGCTAAGCCCTTCATTGGATTCTTTCCATAACAAGAAGATTAAAAACTTATTTTAAACTTTCTCTAAGAAACGAACTGCAATCACATCATAAGAAGGTATCATGCTGCGTCACTCCAGTTCACTCTGTCTTGATTTCAACATTAAATTCCTTGGGTTAACATAATCAACAATATCCTTCCTTCCTCCCACCTTTAAAAAGAAATACTGTAGCTTAAAAACAAGCTCTATGTAAAAATATCTTTTAGAAAGAATCACGATAAAGCTTTTACGTCAACTTTTCATTCTGATTCAATCTGAAGTATTTTCCCAGACTACAAGCTAACTCCCTTTTTCTATTGAACTAATCACTTCAAATGAAGGATTTCTGGAAAGGAGTGAACCACAGTACAAACAAACTCACAAAGAAGATTTAAAAGCCTAATTGTAAAAACATTATCTTTTAAACTCTTTTTAGTGACTCAGAGTAAATTCCACTCTTCATTATGTAATCTGTGACTCCCATTGAGGTCACAAGCATGACTACCCAAGAGGCCATTAACCAAAACGTTGGTGAAGGAAATTGTTCATAGAATTTACAACACTAGTGGATTTCATCCTTCACCGAAGCCCCAAATGGTCTTCAGAGTCCTTGCCATTTCTGCTAAATCACTTCTATACAGACAGAATCACATGCACGCTATTGGGGAAAAGCTCCACAGTCACAGGTGGGCAATACAGTATGTCTTCCCTCACATTTTAATATGCTTATTAATTTAAGTCATAAATTGGCATGACCTAGCTGGAATAAAGCACACAAGTACAAAATGGCAATCCATTTCTTCTTGACTGCTGCCTGACCCTAGCTGTGGCCACATTACCTGGTCTCTCGCTGTTGCCGTCCCTAGACAAGACAGTTCTACATCTCTGCATGAAGCTGTTTCAGCAACCCTGAACCTGCTTTGTACTTGTAAAGGTTAAGCAGAAAAAGACCACAAATCTGAAGGCTTTGGAGGGACCTGAGACTTACCCAATGGATTAGGACCTTCATAACAAGTATGCACGTTCATTTATTTCATAAAGCAAAGCAGAAACTACCATCTAAAGTTGACATGAGAGGGCTTCCAGCAGCAAGTAGCCTGGAGTTCAACACCTTCTTTTAGACTGACTGCATTTAGTCTTTTATTCCCCAGTGCCGTTTTAAGATTTGTTAATCATTAGGCTACAGACAACACAGATGGAGGTAGGAGTAGGGACCAGGACCAAGAATATTTTTCCAGAGACAGTCAGGGGAAACAATGGTCTTGCATTTTCAGTTGCAGAGTGATGAAGCACCAGCATAGCAAACAGATATGTTTCTTCTCTGGCTGAGGAAACAATTGAGCTGGAGAAATAAAATTTCAGACATAAGCATCCCAAAACAAAATTGTGAGCTTTTGGGGGGTGCGGTGGTGGGTGGTTAGGGGTGGAATCCTACTCAAACACCATCAGGTAGTCTAATTGTATGACAGAATGTCAGGAACCCAGCAGCAGAGAAACCTTATGTCAGATCCGACAGGGGAGTAGTTTGCCTGGGGGAAGTCTCACTGATTTTGCATCTAAATTTGTTCAGAACAAAGTCAAAAGTATCACCTCCTCCTGCCCAATCTGTTATTTTTGTCTCCTCAAGTCATTCACGTAAGACAAAATGTCTGAAGCATTAAAGGGAAGAGGTTTGAAAGCGATCACAGTAATCTCATGGTAAGACATGTGGCCTCATAAACATTTTGATCTTATTTCTTCACACTTGGACTGGCAAGTCATCAGCAGAGCAAGGTGGTCTGGGATGGCAATGAAAGTGCAAAGTGGTGCAAAGGGAGCTTTCAGGCTCCACGGTGAAACACGGCCTCAGTGACTACAGTGAGTTGCCTGTTCCCTAGAACACTACTATGGCCTCAGGGCACTCCAGATGGTTGATCCCGAGTTTCTCAGGAAGATCTTTAGACTCAGCTCACATCCCAGGGAGCAGTCTGGGAAAGTGCTGACCTCTGTCTGGAAGGAGAGATGGCTGGGCAAAGCCAGGAGAGAAGCTGTGGCCTCTGGGTTAAGAATAAGCCAAAGGTCAATTCCCATATCTGATGACTCAAGGTGGATGAAAACAGATGAGGGAGCTGAAGTTCCCTACAACAGTCTGGGTTTAGTGCATTTGAATTCCTTTGCCCAGCTCGCAGCGTTACAAGTCTGTGAGATGAAGCACACACACACGTATGTAGAAACAGTGAGAACCTCTGACTCCTTTTCAGACAGCAGAAGGACTGTGAAGCACCGTGGCCATAAACAATGTAGTTCCCACACAGTCTTCCTGTGCTGGAAAGTTGCTGTTGCGTGATAAACTAACCCTCATGAATCTCATTTACTTTCAGCTACATCATAAAAAAATCCACTTCCAGGAAAGATAAAACTATCCGGAATGCCATATTTAGTTAAAAAGAGCAAAGGGGTCATATCGACTCTATTTACACCTGTACTGACCTGCTGCTGCATTAGTGGGTTCCGGGTTAACTTTTGTATGGTTCCCAGAAAATAGAAAAGAATACAGATCATCTTGCTGTGTATTTCTACTTAAAGAAGGTCACTAAAATAAATCATGTCTTAAGAGAACTTTTTCTAAGGAAGTTGTTTTCACATCAGCATCTTAAAGGAAAAGTAAACTCCACTGTGTACACAGGGGACTACAGAACCTAATGAATCTGTTTAATTGGTCATGTCCTAATTGCTTCTGTAGTAATCATCCAGCCCCAAGGAACCATAGGAAAATAAACTACTAGCTAGTTTGGAAATACATCAAAAGCAGAAACATTTCTTAATAAGCCACCTGTCAAAAGTTCATCAGATGATCCGAGGTTGCAAAGCACACAGAGGCCAGCGCAGTTACAAGTGATCAAACGTTTCTCTGACTACCTGGTATTCCATCTTTGCATCACCAGCTTATGTCTCTATCTGTTGTCCAAAGAGAATGCGACGATGGGTGAAAACAAGTTCTCAGTTACACCCTTATGGTCCCACTGACCTCATGTGCTTGGCATTGCATGGGTGTGACTGACAAGTGACTATGACCCATTATACACTGCACCCAGTGATGAAATTGAGCCACCACACCAAAAAGGTCAGAATCTAGCTAGGGATTGTGGAAATTAAGCTGAATAAAGGTGAATAAGCAATAAGGTTTTTCTTTTATTGACGAAAAAAATAAAAACAGCCCACCATGAGTGAATGTTCTTTCTTTAGCAAAGTCCGGAATAAAACTTGTAAAGATTCATGCTCCTTTCTCTCTTTCATAGGATTCTTATTCATAATTAACACATTTGTAATGCTGAAGTTGAGGCATTTTCCACCCAAATGTCAGAAGATAAAGAAAGAAGAAGGAATTTGAAAAATAATTATATATTTACTGATTAATATGATATATTACTAACATGTTTTGTGCCCAAATATGCTATCTACAAGCTAGAATTTTTCACTGAATGACAGTGTATCAGACCTACCCGAAAAACACACTGGGTGAGCTGCATGCTGAAGTGGGATACAAATTCTGTATTGGCATTAGTTTTCAAAGGGCAATTTTTTACATGTGGCTCTATTTTAATTTAAAGTGACAATACAAGCTATTATTAAAAGCACAGCTTTCAGTTAATGAACATATAGGGGCAGTACATTGAAACTTTCGCATGCTCCTTTTTTTTTTGTTTGAACTGCTGAAAGACACTGTTGAACAGGTGTTGAACAGGAGGAGCCACAAAGATTGAACTGGTCCTCACATCTGTGTTCCAGTTGCTGATGAATCAGAAACAAACAAACAAAAAACCTGAGAAGCTCAGTTTTCCTTGGAGAAGGCTCTTAGTATTCGAAGGGAGGATTTGCGTATGTCAGTTTTAAATAGTCACTGGCCACGTCTATAGAGCAAAGTGTAGCAGCACATCTGAAGCACAAGGCAGCACAGGGGAAGCACAACGCAACGGTCTTCAAACTAGCCTGAGGTACCTTGGCGTGTATACGGAAAAAGCATTAGCTTGGAAACATGTGCCAAATGCAAGGCATTGTTCCACACACATAAATGGGTTCTTGACGGAATACACCAGACATGCAGAGCTGTGCTGTTTAAGGTAGCGTGGAGGTCTGAGTACTGGCTTTCCCTTAGCGCTCCAAGACATGTTCCCCACGTTGGGAGTGGAAGGCAACAGTTAAGCAACAAGAAGCTACATCCTTCACAGTACAAGTTACATTGAAATTAGGAAAAAACCAGTGTTAGGAAATGTCTAGGAAATTACGGAAAACATCAATTCCAGAAAAAAGGCAACCTTATTTGGCAGTTTTAACTGGCAGGTTGGAGACCAGCTACGTCTTGGAGTGTTGGACCTTATTCTTTGCTTAAGAGTCATTAAAGCAAAATTTGACTCTGAAGACTGGAGAGTTGCTTAAGTTATTTTCTGATTCAAATCTCTCATGAATAAATGAGAATTCAGGAAGACTAGATATTATCTGTCTAGTGTCCAAAGCTATGTGGTATAAATGCTGTCCTCAGTGTTTGCTTCATGATGACAAACTGGCAGGACAAAGTGCTAAAAGGATCATCTCTCTAATATATGAATATGATGGAGTACAAATAATACAGCACGAGATTTGCTTCTGCTGGCATCTTGGCATCTCATCTCAGGCACCATCTCCTTCCTCATGTCTCCTGCTCCAAACTGTTAGCACAGTAATAAGATTCATAGCTCACCTTTAACGCAACATGTGCATGCTGTCCTTTTCTCATCATATAGTACTAACAGCTGTGAAAAAAAGAACTAAACTTATATTAAAAATTTATTTATTTATAAAAGCCTATATAGAGTACCTTCTTCATAGCGGAATCTCACCCTGGGAATCTGGAGTACAGCTTACTTAAGTCTGAAATGAAACTTTCTCAGTGCCCAGATCCTTGGAAACAAAACAAATAACTTTACCTGTACAACTTTAACAGTTGTGGGATTAATTATGTTACTATTTCACCTAGCTATTAAAATATTATCTTGGATCCATCTACTCAGTTCCCATTAATGGAAACTTACATGCACATCAAGGACTGAAATATCCATGTTAAAAGTCCGTCAGCAACATAAATTTCTGTGGCCAAAACTGGTTTTTAGATCATCATTTCATCATTTTCCCTCTTGCCTCAGAAAAATAACTTGACCAATAGATAATTAATTTCACTATGTGAATTTCTTAGCTCTCTTAGTTGCTTAGGGACCACAAAGGGGCCTCCTTTTGGTAAGTATTTACACAAACTATTTTAATAATAAAGCCAGTAAGTTATACAGGTTTTATTTCAGCAACCAAGAGCAGATTTGAGGCACATGTATTGAAACTCATTGAACATTTAAATATTCACAGGTTTTTTGACCAGTCTGAAATGGACAGTATGAAAGTTAATCTCAACTGGGGAAGTGTGGAAGCAGAGTAGTTCTGAAGTGACCTGTCTAATTCCTGTTTAAGTGGTTAAAAATAAATCAATCATTTTTACTGTAGTAAGACCACAGATTCCAGATTTCATCTCAACTTTAAAACTACGACTGAACTACTAAAGGGTCCTGTGATGAAAGTGTTGTCACTGCCTTAATCATAAATAGCATCGTGAACTTGGCCCAGTCATAATCAAATGGTACAGTCGCTTTTAATTCTCTAGAAACATGCCAGCAAAAAACTTAACTAGATATACCACAGTATGCTCGAGGTTTGCCCCTATGAAAATCATTTTACTCTAGATAATTTAATGCAATGCTTCAGTGTCAGAGATCTGAAATGAAGAAGTTGGAATGAAACGTGGTAGATCGTTGCACTGACCCATTGCCTGCATTCTTTATTAGCTAAGCTGTAGCTTCTAGAAATTTACTATTTTGTGCTTCATTGTTCAAAGATAAATCTTCCATGACCAGACAAGACCTAACTGTTAGAAAAGCAAGTCTTAAAACTAACTATACTCAATCTTCTGTATGAGTGCTGTAACAAATGCACCTGGGTGTTTTTCACATTGTGACTTCAGCTACACCCCAGTCCACCCCAGCATTTAACCCAAGAGGAGCGATGAAGCTGCATGTGGACAATGTGCATCCATTCACTTTTCAAAACCACATCTGTGGACCTCTAACAACAATATGTGGTTTTGCAGCCATCAGGTCAGCAACGCTTAGATGCACAAACAGCTAAGAACAAAAATAATACCACCTGGCTTCTGACAATCACACCCAACTACTCGCTGCTTTAGAGCCCAGCCTGCAGATCTGTTGGTAGTTCTGTTCAGGATAGTGCACATCACATCCAGTTGTGATGACTTACAGGAAGACCTCAACAGTGAAATGCTAAGTGATAAAAGGCACATGAACGTTAATGCAGATAGATGCAATAGACTTTAGGAAAAGGAAGTCTCTTTTCATCTGTACAGTGATAATCTCCGAGTCGATTGCTGATGTCCTGGAATGGCATCTTTGGGTGAGAGGCCTCTATAAACATCAGTTCTATATCCAGCAGAAAACAAAAAGCAAAGAGAGCATTCAAAATTAGAGGGAAGGAATGACAGACAAAAAATAAAACCATATTCTGACATTGTCTAAATCCATGGTAATTCCAAGCTTTAAACTCAAAGTACATGTGGTCATCTGTCTTCAATAATAGCCGGACAGGAAGAATTACAGGGAACAGCAACAAGGTCAATTAAATATTGACATGAGAAATAACTATACATTACAATTCTTGAAACTGGAAGAAAACAATATAAGGCGAAAGGAAGGTAACTGACATCCATTTTATCACACCTGATGAGGAATAATTGTTTTTTCAAGTACGACATGAGAGGGCATCAAGTAAACTACTTCTCTCTGGTTCAGCAAGTCAAAAGGAGGCAGATCCTTACAAAACATGCACACAGGCTAAGAACTACTTACCATAAGACACAGCATAAGCTGAAGGTTTACATGGACACCAGAAAGCAATATATTTCTGGAATAAACAAAACACCAAAAGCTATAGAAAACAAACACCACACCTGCTTCAGGAAGTCTCTGAACCACGGGTTGCTGGAAGAGTGCTCTGGAGTAGGATATGATGTGTTTTCCGCTGTTCTTTCTTTAAAAGCCTGTGATGTGAGATTACCAAATGCCACTGGCCAACACCAGCTGCTAATCAAAGTGAATTGTATTAACTTGACTTCAACTTTGTTGAAGTATTTGTGGACTCCAACAGATTTATGGTCCATTCTTTCCTATTATGAAAAAAACATGTCAAATCCTCCTCAATGCCAGACTTACCCCATGCTCATTAATTCTATTCTTTACCGAGCAAAATAAAGACATCAGGCTTCTTGGTTTGGATATCTTCTGGAAACCTTTTGAAAAGTAGGGATACATGCTTACAAGTATCTAAAGGGTGGTTTGAGGGTGGATGGAGCCAGACTCTTTTCAGTCTCTTGTCACTCCCCGATGACAGGACGAGGGGCAACAGGCACATCTGGAACATAGGAAGTTCCACTCAAATATAAGGAAGAACTTCTTTATGGTGAGGGTGACAGAGCCCTGGAACAGGCTGCCCAGGGAGGGTGTGGAGTCCCCTTCTCTGGAGATCTTCAAGACCCGCCTGGACGCCATCCTGAGTAATGTGCTCTAGGCAACCCTGCTTTGGCAGGGGAGAAGGACTAGATGATCCTAGAAAGTCCCTTCCAACTCCAACAATTCTGTGATCAGCCACCTCTCCATTCCCTGAACTCAGTTTTCTGTCTCTAAGAGCTCAAACAGTTTAATCCTTGAGCTAGAATAGAAAACAGACATCTTGCATCAACACCATTTTACCTAGTCATGCTACACGCTTTCTAGCAGTACCTCATACTTAAGATAGATTTTTTAATTAATTCTCTATAAAGCAGGTTTGGTGTGGGAATCTATCTCTTTTGGATCTGAGTACACCTGTTGAACTTCTATTGACAATCTAAAATATTGGTCCTAAAAACTCCCTAGTAGTCTTGATCATACTGATGTGTTCCAAGAGGCAATATTTATTGCATTTCTTTTTTCTTTGAAAATTTTCAAACTCTTGGTGAGTTCCATCTGTATCACTGCTCTTTTTGAGCCTTGACAGTTCAAGGCTCAAACTTGTCCTCCCCAGACCCAAGCCTAGATTCGTCTTCTTCTGGAAAGTTAAATTGATGCATGAATCTAAATTTTTTTCAAAAGCAGTGTCCATTTGCACAAGTCAATTAAAAGGGACAGAAGGAAACATAATTCCAGATGCAGACTATCCCCTTAATCCTTTAGGAAGAATGAGTCTATTTTAGAATGTAAATTTACTACTGTTTACATGAGAGACCACCTACTTTTTGTAACATGCATGTATTTCACAAGATACAGTAGAACAAGTCTGAGCCACTGAGATCAGCACACCTGCACAATCGTGAACCAGACTAAGAACTTTAATTGAACAGATGTTGTTCTCTTCTCCTTGAATCCCCAATCTGAGGATTCAAAAAAAGCATTTTCCCCACTCATCTCAAAAGTTAGGATTTCACTTCACTGTTGACCATGAACTTCATTAGAAAAAACCACAATTTTATGGAAAGAAAGGCTCTTTTCTTATGGTAAATACTAGGATGCACATTCAAAAGCCTGACATTTCGTGCCTTACAGACAACATCATTGTTTTTGCAGGCTGCAATGAAAACATCTGCAGCCAACAACATCTCAGCCTTCAATATCAATTTAATCTTAATTTAGCAGGCAAAATGTTTGCTATGAGATATTACAAACAGAATACATCAAAATATTTGCAGCCAGGGAATGAGTGCCCTGCCTGGGCTTCGTGGTCCATGCTTGGCCATGAAAAGGATGTGGTAGACAATGCAAACCTCTTCCTTCATCAGCCTTGTGCAGCAGGTGAAGAGAAAGTGGTAAAAAGGCAAATAGGATGAAGAAGCACAGGAGGAAGCTTTCCATGGTGCTCCTTTCTATGAAGTAGAAACGAGCCCTCATTCTTCAGTGCACAACATATTCTGATGTACAGAGGGACAGAGGTCGGGTCTGAAGGCATCCTGAATATAAACTGTATACACATATTCCAACAGTAAAACCAGGCCCTCACGAGGAAGCACTGACACTGCCAAGATAGTGCTGAACAGCAACCTCCAAGGGATGGCTGGAACCAGACAAAAGGTTCACTGTTCATCTCCTCGAGGAGTGAAGATGTAAGCAGCCGCTCGGGAGGAGAGGAGGGGTAAGCAGGGGAGAGCCCAGCTGCACTGAGCCAGGCTCCCTCCCCCTCCCCACTGCTAATTAGCTCATCACCAGGAGCTCTCAGAAAAGACACCTTGTGATATTCCCAACAAGCCGATTTTCTCACAGGCTCAGAAAGCCTCAGCAGATAATCCCTACAGCCCCTTTCTGCCTTTATAATCTCCAAAGGATAACTGCAAGCTATAAAGCGAACGTTACAACACAAAGTTCAACAAGAAATTCACTCCTTGTTTCAGTTACTGTCCCCATGATTGCAGGCTACTACTACCATCTTTTAAAGATTTAGCTTAAAATGGTTTCAGTTATTTTCTTTAACCTGTGTTGCAGACACACTTTACTGCCAGTTTCAAATGCAAGCACTTTACCAGCAACTACAAATATGCCTGCAGACCTTTGAGCAGGCACCAGATGATGACATTGAGTGCTTATGTGCGTGTTATCATTCATATCACTTTAAAGGTACACCTTCATATCCAGTTTTAGACTCTTTCCTTGCTGCATTAAATATTGCCAGTAACCTATGAAGCAGAGGTGAAAAGAGTAAGACATGTACTAATGTCTGTGCGCTTACATACCATTTTGTCTCAGTTGTCACCACTCATTCATTATTCCCTCCATCACAGTGACTTCTTAGATAATTTCTTGGACTTGTCGCAGATGCTGTGTCATCTGCCCCACAGGAGAAAGTAAGTCATTGCCAAGATTTTAAGGAGAGCAATTCAGGACTTTTAGGATTACTTGCCTGTATAAAAGGCAACAGGGGACAAACCCCAAATGAACACAAAGTATTAACATAGCAATGAATGAAAACATACGTCAGTTCATTTGTCTTAATTTTTTTTCACTTGAAATTTTTTTTTCTGATTTGGTGTTACAACATGTCCAAGTTATACAAGAGAAAGGACTCACACCTGCTCGTAGTCGGGCTTAGCGACAGCATTACCGAACAAATAATTTCTTCTTAATTTATCATTATTGCTTCACTTTTTATAAACTCTGCAATGCACTGTCAACCTGCAGACACATCAGACATAAAATTTATGTGTACACCATGACATGTCAGAGCAAATTCAGTCACCAACTCTTTCACACTTTGCCTTCAATTCAGTATGCGTCATCTCTAGCAGTACTGAAACACTTTTTGAAAATTTGGATAGCTCATTAAAAAATGCGCCCAATCATCATAACACTCTTCTAGGGATTGCAGTGTTCTCAAGCTATACTCGGTCTAATAAATTTTGTAGATGCCAGAATAAAACTACACTTCAGCATGTTTTACCACATTATTACTATGGGACCTAGAATTTGAATCTAGTGTTCTTGCAACTGTGACAGATTTACTGTAGTCTTCACGTAATAAACTAGATGGGTATGATAACATCTGTATAGCTGCTAGAGTTATACTGCATTAACTGTACTTTAACCATAGCTTTGTGATTTAAAAAATATGGATTTGGGCCACTGTTTTATTGGGTTGCCTTGCTCAAACGTGCTCTCCATGGCAAAACAGTCATTTTTTTCGGTTCCAGCTCCTGGAACTGTAACGCGAACAGGAAATACTACATTCATTTACAACCACACGGGGCAATCCGCCAGAGGTTTGTCTGTTCTCTTTCTCTGGAGTCCAGTCCAATGAAAGGTGAATCTGCTTATCTTACATATGGTCCAGACAGCCACAGTTGCCGGCAAAATTCAGTGATGCTTAATGAGTGAGCTATGCTTCCAAGAAACAGACAAAGGTTGAGGGCCTGGAATTGGCCAGTTTTCAGGTCTCTCACAGTGTTGTGTCATCCTACAGAAACCCTGCAGCAGAACTGGGATTAGAGACTGTGCATGAGAGCTCCCATCTGCCAAAACTACACTGAAAATATACAGACTTGGAGAAAACATTTTAGCTTATTAAAGTCAGATGTTCCCATTCACCCTTCAGACCTACATGTTGTTTCACCTGTATCTCAAGGTGAAGGAGATAATTCTGTTCCTTTGCTCTTATTTATACAGATATCTGCTTTCCAGCCTGAAAAGCCTATTCAGGCTTCCCTCCAACACTGTATTAAGATGTGCAGTTACATGAATATCGGGTTGGTGGTCCAGTCACGCAAGATTTCACAGACAAGCAAGAGCTACCATTTGATGAGCATGAGAAAAGTGGAAATGCATGACTGTAACTTGAATTTGTCTGTTGTATCCCTTGGCATGAATGGCACAGCAGGCTCAGGGTGGCGTTTCTGGGGCCAAGTGGAATCCCACTAAGAAGTCCTTTGTGACTGGGTTACTTATGGGCATAAAATGAAGTTGAAATCTTTTTCCTGCCCTTTAGAGAGAGATGGTCTGATGGACAAGAAAACCATCATACCCAACCAGAGGGAAGTGCATGTCTTTAATATGAGGACACAACTGAAACTCAGGGGGAAAAAAATGGGTCTGATAAATAAACTTTCTGCTAGGCTTTTGAAAACCAAAGCTCAGTTTCCTGCTCCATCCCAGATTTCCTGCATGATCCTTAGCACATCATCTGGTCCAGATCAACAAGCAGCAAGCTTTGCACCCATATCTATTAACTTTAGTGCTCATATCTATGTGCAAATTTTATTACCAATGGAAGAATAGGAGTGAAAGCAAAGACTAGCACCTGAGGTCTCTCCCTGTCTTCTCACCTAATGCCAGCACCACCAGGTTGGAGTCAGAACCTTTGCTGTTCTCCTTCCAGCTCCTTGTAGCCAACACTGCCCACCACAACACCAGGGGCATCAATATGCAGCACCCTACCTGTGACTGCAGGCTTCAAGCAAAACCTGAGCAGTAACGTAATATTGCAATCCAGGAAACAAAAACACTTTAGTGGTGTCACCTTTGTTAAAAAAACAGTGTCTCTTGCCACTTAACAGAAAGGTACACTGTGCTTGCTTGGTCTTGCTTGGCTCTAAACACAGCCACCTGCATGGTTTGGTGGGGTTTAAAACCAGAAGTGAATTCTGCAGCAAGTCCAATCCCAGAGTTTATGTGCACGAGCAGCAAATTACACCATTGACTCCTGCAAAGTGACCCAGACAGTGAGAAAGCTGTTCGATGGGTAAGCTGAACCAACCCTGGGAATATTAGGAAATCATGGACAACTAAGATATTGACGAGTTGAGAATGTGTTTTATGTTTTACTATATCCCTCTTCTGAAAAATAAGTACTTGAATAGCAAAAGCAAACATAAATAGATTCTGAATATTTGCCTTCAGATCAGAAATCCTGACTTGAAATATTACCACATCAGGAGATAAAGTTACATGCGATTTTTTACATTTCACTGAATTTCACTGAAGTTTTAGAGTTGGAAGGGACCATAGAGATCATCTAGTCCAACTCCCCTGCCAAAGCAGGAGTGCCCAGAGCTAGAGCATGTTTTTTCTCATGTTTGAGTGGAACCTCCTATGTTCCAACGTATGCCCGTTACCCCTCATCCTCTCCCTTGGAACCGCTGAAAAGAGTCTGGCTCCCTCCTCCTTCAACCCACCCTTGAGATACTTATAGGCATTGATAAGGTCTCCCCTCAGCCTTCTCTTCTCCAGACTAAAGAGTCCCAGCTCTCTCAGCCTTTCTTCATAAGGGAGATGCTCCAATTCTTGAATCATCTTCGTTGCCCTTCGCTGGACTCTCTCCAGTAGTTCCCTGTCTCTCTTGAACTGGGGAGCCCAGAACTGGACACAGTACTCCAGTTGTGGCCTCACCAGTGCAGAGTAGAGGGGGAGAATGACCTCCCTCAACCTACTAGCCACAAGTAGGCTATCCCTATGCAGCCCAGGATTCCGTTGGCCTTCCTGGCCACAAGAGCACACTGTTTGCTCATTGTCATTTTGCTGTCTACCAGAACCCCCAGATCTTTCTCTTTGGAACTTGTCTCCAGCAGAGACAAGTTTGAATTGTGAAATACCTATTTTTCAATAGGTATTTTTGTTCAAAATGTATTCCCAGTTCATATAATGGCTTTTCAAGATATTTGTGCTATTTTCTGACTAGCTACAAGATTTTCTTCATTCTTTCTCGCTTCCAACAGATATTTGAGGAAAAATTTAATTAGGTGTAACAAAGATAAAATTAATTGTCTAATTTGAACTACCTTTGAGTAAGTCCTTTTGCCAAATTCTGAACATGATGTTTTACTAAATACACTTCTGAGTGATGTCACTGGTGCCAGATAACATTAAGGAAGTGTGAATGATAGATGGATGTGGACTTTTTTCTTATGTCTGCTACTCCAAGGTTTCCCTCCCAAAACCTTCCTCAGAGATTTGAAACAACTAACATAGCCACTGTTGCCTTACTGCTGTATGAAAATCTTTCATCAGTCAAGGACCTTCATTTACTAGCCAGTTCCTGAGGTGTCCTCTTGGTCTTTGTCAGAATTCTCTTGCAGCTGGATGTCTGCAACTAAATGCATCACTGGTCCAGGCAAGTCCAGAGCTCACAGTTTAAATTAGACAGAATTAATCCAGGAGATGTACTCTCATATATATATTTCATGTGTTTTTCTCTACTAATATTATTTTTGTATGTAGCTTGATAGTCTGAACAGACACTTGAAGGGGTATTTTGTGTACACAGTGAAAGACAAGCCAACCTCTCCAGGAAACTGCTCCTGAGGGTCCTACAAGGGCAAAACTGTGGGTGATTTGATTTGAGTTGGTGGATGTCGGGAAATGAACTCTAAAAATATGTTCAGAAGCAGCAAGAGGCATCTCCCAGGTAGAAGAAGAAGTTGGGATGCAGCATAAAACAGGGGCTACATCAGTAGACTAATGGCACCTTATTGATGGCTTCCGCCACTTTCTCACTGTGGCCCTGAGTCTTCTGATCTCCCAGTGCTCTATTAAATCTTCACATCGAGTCTGGCTAGCAAGGATTACCTAGCCTAAAGGAGATCTTTGAGATCAATTCATGAACTATGAATTGTGAGTTAAGCACTGGCTATTATTTTGCACTATTTAGGGGCTGTAGTAATGACAGTCTGAAACAGGATCTTTCCCTGCTCCCCTTTTAGTGAGCAGAGGGTTGATACACAACAATTTACACGTCAGCAAACTGAAATTTTATCATTTGCCTTGTTTGATATATTAATACTGCTGAGACAAATTCACCCTTGAGAGAAGACTCTGACAAATACTTCCCAGTCGGTTTAGATATCACCTTGTGGACTTTGTGTAAACAATCAAAGCAGAACATAAAAATGTACCAAAAGAAAACATTAAAAGGGAGAGGAATCTATTTCAGAGTTTGAGACCACAACTCAGTCTTGAAAAAAAAACAGGGTGAAAAACTGGCCTCTGTGAAATTGGTGACAAATCTCCCCCTGCTACACTCCCCCGACTTGTGTTCTTATGTTTCAAAGGAAAATTGATTTTCCTAGCTTCTCTATTGACATAATGCTGATAGAGTAATAAGGAACTATTCACATCTGCCATACATACTCACACTGTGCTCACCACATTCGGCGTCAGAGCTGCCTTTCACAAGTAGCAGGAGGGAGAAAGTGGCAATTGTTAATAAATTTCCTGGACAGATTCATTTTACCTGTTGACGTTCTGAGAAGCAACTCAATCCTCCTACTTTAAAATCCAACTGTGCCTGTGGGACATGACCAATTTGCATTAAATCATGAAGTCCTATTCTGACTAGAAGAGGATAATCGCAATTTGTGTTTATGAAAATTGGTAAAGTCATTTGGTTTATTAGTAACAAATGTTTAACAATTCAAGCTTTTCAAAGACCCCTCTGTATTCTCTCTAGGAGGGTTTCAGTTCGTGCTGCCTCTGTGCCTTAAGGAAAAACTGTGTGTATCATACACAACACTACACTATTCCTGACCTGTGTCCCGCTTGTAAACCCAAGTGTTTTTTCGGTCTCTGTGCTCTGTACTCAAGCTTTCTCCTTTCAGTTATGGAGCTTCTTGCATTTGTAAGTTTTCAGCTCAGCACAAAGGCAAAGTGTTTCTGTTAAAGAAGTGATCAGGCTCCCTAATGAACCGTGGTCTCCGTAATAAATCCAACATTGCCACACAGTAATGCTGACCATACAACAGCTATTTCCTATACCACATACAGGGAAAAAATATGCTGTCTCAAGTCATGCTGTGAAATGGCAATTATTGCCAGTTATTAATTTCTCGATATAAGTCATGGTATGTATCTAAGAGCTGTGCTGTCTCAGTATTTTACAGAATAGAAATAAATAAAAAAATAACTCTACGAAAGCTTAATCATCTATACAACTAAATCAAAAGAGGGATATGAAAAAGCTGCCTTCCCCCAAACTCTGAAGAATTATAACGTTGCGCAGCACCGTGATGATTTGAACTGCAGAACTGCCACCCAAAGTGGCATTTGGTCCAAGGGATCAAAATGGAAGTGCAGTGGGAGGATTACGCTTGTGTCTAAGGGCTGGGAAGTCTGGCACAACAATTTCAACAAGAAAGCAGTGGAGACATAAATGGGTGCATTCACCCTCCATTCCCACATTCCAAAAGAGAAACATGGTGGACCTTTTTGAAATTCACATCCTAGATTGTCTTTCTTCTGCAATCCAACTAAAACAAAGCTTGGTTTTGATTCGCTGCTTTGTTTAACTCATTGAGCCAATCCCCAATTAATAAATTTCTCATCAATAAGCCTATAAATTATAGTTTATATTTCACTGATGTGATGGGTCTTTCTGCTGCCTGTATCCTACTGTGGTAACAAAAGACTAGCAGGAGATGCAGACAGCTGTTCTCTTTGAGTGGAATTGCGCAAGGAGGTCTGAGAGATCAGTAAACATCTTCTTTCAAGTTATTTCCAATGTTTTCACAACCAGTGTTGGGAAAGGAGAGGAAAAAAAATCTTTCTTTATAAATTTGTGGGACAAAATGCATTGACGGTGTCTTTTCATGTGCTACTACTACCCTGGCCTGATGTGGGGGAGGGAGAAACATTCTGGCACCTTGTTCTAATAAATCTTCTTCAGTTTTCTCATGGACACAGCACATTGTAATTTAGAAACTTGGCAGGGAGGAAGTCCAAGTGCAACATCTTCAAAAGACTGTGGCTTTAGTGAAAATATAAGTGAATGAACTTGGCTTGAGTACAAATAAGAAACGCATTCCTGGGCTGAAGAGCTACAGCATTAGCTTAACCTTAACACCAGTTCTGCTTGTCCAGAAGTCAGAAGAGTTTTGCTTTGTTTTAATGTATAAGATCAAAAACACAAATAAATTGCATTCCCTGCCAGTGGGTGGAAGTAATATCTAAAGCAGCTTTGCTCCCAGTGTAAAAGAATTACTGCACTGTTATACATCTCTGGGTTTACTGAGTTAAAATTCAGGTCCTGTGGTGGGTCTGCCAGACTATACAAGGTCTACTTTATGAGGCTTTTATCTATACATCTGCAGCACTACGCTCTTGCTTTATTGCCTCTTTTTGCCAATGTTACTGCCGCTGTTGTTTTTCACAGGGTCAGCTTTGCCAGTGGACAGACACCCGGGGCCAAAACCATAATAAAGACTTTTGGTTATAAATGATGTTGCCTTTATGAAGGAGACATGAGGAAAACACACTCAATAGACCGCTTTTACCACGGTGTTTGCCTTCCCTCCTCCGTCCTTTTAACACCAGAGAAGGACAGTGAGTGGTATGCCTAAGGGGTCCCCAGCTTTGAAACCAGGATGGTAGAGTCAGATATTTTTTTTCCCCTTTCAATGGTACTTTCTGTGTCCAAAATTCGAACTGCACATGGAATGGACTTTGCTGTAAAGGAGCAGTACCTGAACTGTCACGTTTGTCAAGTAGTTCTGTGCCACCCAATTTATTATGTTACAAAATAGGGAATACTTTCCTTCCAAATCCGCAACATGAATATTCTTGGTAAAAAAATGGGATCTGTGTGCATAGGCACTGCGAATTAACTGATCGCCCTCCCCACCCCACCCCTGCCACTGGTTTAGTTTTCTCTCTTCTAGTCCTTTTGCACTCTCTGATTATTTTAATGAATTTTGCTGTGGCTTCTAAGGACTTGTTCAAGACAATCACACTTATGTCAGTTTTGACCACGATCTGAAAGAACTCTATAATTCAATAGCCACATGTTCTATTTCTCAATAATATGCCAAAGTTAATAATTAAAAAAATGAGCCTTTCGAAGAGTCCAAATGTCTGTTCCCTTCAGAACGTGTCAAATCGGGGAATGCAAAACCTTGTGTGAAGCTGCAAGCACATTCAGTGTCTGAATTCACCACAAAATGGAGTTACATGTGCCAAGTTACAGTTACAGGTTTTAATCTTTGCATCCTACCTCACGCTTGGTAGGTATCATTGAAGAGCCAATGAAAGTACTTACATGAAATAGCTACAATGATTATTTGAATGTTTTTTCATACTGACAGGCAAGCAGTAATTTACCAACTGCTGGACCCTTATGTCACTCTCAATTCTCATTCTTACAAGCATAAAAATTGCCTACAAATTCTTTAGGGCACCTCTTCTATAAAGGGTTAAATGGGAAATAGCTCTTCAGCTGAGCTATGCCATCCCCCAGACAAAAACTCCCAGAGGCTTTGTGCTTGATGTGGTCAAGAGAATCACAGCTGTTTTACTGTAAAAAGAGAAAATATGAACTTACCTACCTTGTACCTGGGAGAGAAAGGCAATATTTTAATGCTGTTTTTTAATGTTATTCTTTGTTGTCTCTCTATGTATGAGGACCCAACAACACCCTGGGCTTTAGGCTGCACTAAATTTCTGGACACAATGCTACGGGTTAAAATTCTCATTTAGTTCAGTGGAGTTAAGATTTCACATTTGGATGTTAGCTATTGTTCCTGGCACCATCCCTCTTTTTTTTTTTTTTTTTTCCCACTGCACTCTCAGACTGGTGTATCTAATGGCACCAAACATTAAAAGACTGTTTTCCACCTAATGGAACAAAAATGCCTTATGGTAGTGGAGTCACCTCAGGGAGCCAAGTGCTGGTCTCAGCAGCACAGATTACAACCTCACTGAATTCCTTTTCATTTGGGACTGTACGTGTGTAAATGGGAATAAACCATTGACCAGCTGGCTCTTCCATAGGAAACCTTCTCTGCTCCATCCCTGTGTACCTAATAAAAGCGTTGCTAGACAATTCCAGCTTGGAAGTTCTTTGCAGTATTCTGTGATGTTGGTTCTATTTCTTTTGACTCATTTATTTAATTGAAACATTCATCGTACCTGTTGTTGGTCACAGGCCCACAAGCTACCTCTCCAGCTGCAACCATTGAACTACTGCAGAAACCAAGATGTTCTGAGGTATGTGGAGTCCTGCCTAGCAGCTTAATATCAGACACATATCACAGTGCTTTTGCAACACCAAATATTCTCACGATATACGTCAGTGGATCATTTACATTAGAGACTTTTCACTTCAGGCTTAATTGTGCCAGAAAGTTGCAGACAGTTGATTATATGTGTTTTGCTTTCCACTGTTTTTTTTTTTTTTTTCCTTTTAGAGCCTTATCTCAGGAAGACCCAAACAGAAATAAAACTCAAGGCAGGATCAGACTGAGTAACTATTAGCTTGATGAGTTAGATTGCTTGGAGGAGGTTGTTATTACTAGGGCTCAAATTGACATCTGCCAGGTCTCTCCTCCTCCCCCTTCTTGGATCAGCTTCAAACGGCAGTTCTTCCTGTGTCTAAGAAATCAAGCATTTTAAGATTAAAAAGCTTAAAAATTGCCTCCAGCGCAGGCTTACCCTGCTAAATCAGCACAGGTTTAAATGGACAGACTAACTATTGAACTTTATACAGGACTTCCCATCCTAGAGAGAACTGCTGAGCATCTTTGGCCATTGGTTAGCACCTTGCAGGGTTGGATCAAAAAGGATTACAGTGATTAAGGAAAGACATGTTTGATCAGCTTATAATAAAGTAACTCTTAGATGGAGGTAGTCTGAATAAATAAAATTAAATACCATTCCCACCATACAGTGAAAATCAGACATTCTTTTCTTGCTTTTTCCCAATATCACCTTATTTTTATGGGCTTTGAGGGTTTTTGCAGTTGCTCTCACCCTGACACTAACATAAAACCAGCAACTGGGTGTAGTGCCCAGGGTGGGGATTTCCAGTTTGGATGACAGTGAAAGGTGCTCCTTTTGATCCTCTTCAGCTTTTCATGAGGTCTCATTTCCCTTTCCAGGAACAGTGAGAGAACCTCTTCTGCTTTCTCTCTGCAGAGTAACAAATGCACAGTTATCTCTGCCTCTTTTTTGCAATCCAGCAGAGATGAGAGGGGGCTTGAGTAAGGTCCCCCTCATCTGCCCTATAACCCCAAGGGTATGGCAAGCAGGAGTATACAATTGAGGGGAAGGAGGAATCACAGGAAAAGTGGATCCCTCTAAGTTCTGGGATATGAGGATGGTAATGTTTGCATGTTTGGTTATTCTCACATCTCACATCACATCACATTCTGAAAGAGGGAGATATTTATCACACTGCAACATATAAACTCCATTCTCCATTTAGTTCCTTTGGCTTTCTGTTGGAGTGAATACATTTACTAAGATACATTTGTTCTCAGCATACACACAAAAGATGTGATCCTAACTTTTTATTGGTATGGCTAATGGCAAAATATATCTGAATATGTAGCAGACTTCCAAGCGTCCTGCTGTCTGCACTTATAAACATCATTATTCACAACTATGACAATTGCTCATCTACCTGATCATCTCCTGTGCAGCCTGATACGGAAAATAAGCTTGCCTTGACCTTCCAGATTCAGAGTGTATCTAGCCAACTGATTCCTTCATTTAAAAAATCTTCTGTACCACAATTGTTTTCCTGTGCTACTGGTAAAAACAAAGAATTGTGCGAAGATGAAAGTAAGAGTGTGTGATAAAACTCACAAGACAACAAAAGTTCTAAATGAAAAAGGAAATTTAGAAGTTAGTGTTCTCACACTATGATTCACTTGGTCTCGTTTCAGCTGCATGCATTTTTATCTGAGTTTATTAGATTAGAAATAGATGATCTACCTCCTAAAGCTTTTAAAATTATGATTAGTAGCCAAATGAAATCTATGGAAATAGTAATGAAGGTCCATAATGTAGGTGTAGTGAGTAAAGATATTGTGCTCTCATATTGAAATGCATATTTAACTTCAATTTTGACTAATAAATAGAACTTTTATCATAGAGTATCAAAAAATAGTTTTTAAATGTGGTCAAGTTAACATTGCATGTTGTGTTTAAATATTTCTTACATTCAATTTCCTAGTAATTGTTAAGTACAAAGCCCCCAAAATCTGTTTCTTATTAGACTTGCAAAGTTTATATATTCTCCTTAACCAGATTCAAGTTTCAACTGTGTTGTACTGTAATTTGGAGGGGGGTAGGAGGGTAAGTGTGCTTTGAGTTTCACTTTTTGGTTGGGTTTTTTTTTTTATCAGTGACATTTTATTCATTTTAATGGGTAAATGAAAGAGAGACTAAGAGAGAGACGGAGAAACAGAAGAGATAAAAGGAGAGACAGAGAGAGACAAGAAAAGAAAGTGAAGGGACAAGAAAAAGAAAAAGAAAGAAAAAGAAAAAGAAAGAAAAAGAAAAAGAAAGAAAAAGAAAAAGAAAAAGAAAAAGAAGAAAAGAAAAAGAAAAAGAAGAAAAGGAAAAGAGGGAAGGCGAAGGAAGGAAGAAAGGAAAGGAAAAAGAGAAAGTGAGAGAGAAAGCATTCATTTTCATGGTTATGGTATGGAAACCTCAGGAAAGAATGGTGAGCTGTAAATTCACATATTTACTATACCATACAAGTAGTAGAGCTAGGAAGAAGACAACTCTGTTTATGCCCTGGAACCCTGCTTTCTTTGCAGACCACAGTATCTTCCCAGAGGGGAAAAGAAATAGTCAGAAACAAACTCTCTTGAGTAAGGAAGTACAAAAGATATATTCTGTAAAGATGTTGCAGTTAAGCTGGTTTTCTGGGCAAACGGTTGAAGTGTTTTAGAAACAGGATGCTGCCTGAAGAGCTATGATTAAAGAGAAATCTGTGTCAGTAAGTCATAACAGAAGGAACCAAAACACCCTAAAAAGTTAAAAAATCTGAATTAAAAAATCTATGAGTTGATATCTCAGTCTAACTTTCTAGCTTTATGGTAGTTTTAGATACCATGTACCTTCATTCACCTCCTTTTAGATGAGAACTATATTTATATTTTTTAAAACATAAAACAATCAGGAAAATAAAGCAATGTCTCTGAAATTCTGTATTGCTCCTAAGAAGGAAAAAAAAAAGTCACTTCACCCACATTACATCAACAGGTATTAATTTAACAAACCCAGCCACAGTTCCAGAATGGCAAGGAGAATGTACTTGAAAAAGATCAGTGTTTGGTAAAAGTGGAATTTGAACTTAGTATTAGTAAAAATTCTGTAATTCTGCAAGAAATAGTCAGTCTCCCAAACTTCCTAAACTGTGACATTCTCTTGAGCTAATTTTCTCTGTCAAATTGAGCTTAGTTCTGCTTCAGATATGGTTGTTACATTACTAGATCTTGGGCCTCTCAGTATCACCAGGATAGCTGCAGCTCAGGTGTTGGCTTGTAGACACATATAAAATGCTACATCCAAGCCCAGCAAATAATGTATAACACAAATATAACAGATCAAACTTGTTCAAATTAGCCCTTCTTTAATGGACAGACTGGGAAGGAAATGAAGGCAGATCTTAAGAAAAACAAGAGCATTTGGGACCTCTTTCTGTATCTTCTTTAGGAAATTCAAGCCAAGAAGAGTCAAGTAAATGGCAGTACTAAAAGCAAGATGAACAATAAATGTCTTTAACCCAGATCTGAAGCTAACTGACTAAATGGCCTATTACATTATCAAACATAACCATTGAGCCAAACCTCACTTTACAGCCTCAAGCCTTCTGCATCACACAGTATATTTGACTTAGGTCACAGCTATAAGCCCTTCACTCCACTTCCACGAATATTTAAATCAGCAAGAACATATAACAGGAAAAAAAAAGGTAAACAAATACTGTTGGAAATTCACTGAAATGGATTGCCTGTCATTTTACTTTTGTTCTATTTATTCTGTCTGTAGTTCAAACCTCATTTTTCTATGGCTTGCCTAAACAAGTTTTGGGTTGTAGCTATGACTTCCTCAACACAACTTTCAACTCATTATTCTTAGGAAAAAAAATAGTGTATTGCTTCTGCAGAGTATTGGAGCCATCTATAAGGATAGAAAGTGTCACTGCACATTAAAGAGCTTGAGGATCAGGCTCTGAACCTCTACAGAGGCATTTGATTGCTTCAGAAAGTTATTACATTATAACATTGCTGAACATGATACATGATATTTCAGTTGCATAGAATGATGGGAATATGATAATTAATAGAATCAAAGAATCATAGAGTGGTTAGAGTTGGAAGGGACCTTAAAGAACATCTGGTTCCAACTCCCTGCCATGGGCAGGGACATCTCCCACCAGACCAGGTTGCTCAAAACCCCATCCAGCCTGGCCTTGAACCCCTCCCGGGATGGGGCAGCCACAACTTCTCTGGGCAACCTGCTCCAGTGCCTCACCACCCTCACAGGAAAGAATTTCTTTCTAGTATTTCTTCCTAGTATTTCTTCCTAGTATCTAATCTAAATCTCCCCTCTTTCAATTTAAAACCATTACCCCTTGTCCTATTGTTACATTCCGCAATTCAAGAAATCTTACTCAAAAAGCTAATGGAATGAACTGTGGTAAGACTGTGGTTGTGACTGTCACACTCTTGAAACAGCTATTCCTTTTGTTTTGGGTGAAGAGTAATACTCATATGCCTTTGTCTGCTTCCCTGACTCAGTGAATACACCATAGTGAGACAACCTACAAAAGCAAATAAAAAAACAACCGAAACCATCCTTTAGCAGGAGTAAATAAGAGAAGGTGATGTATTTAACAGTCAATGGTTTCCATGACCAGAGAGACACAGTGCAAGCTTTCCCAATAGGTTTCCCAATAGACATGACCTTCCAGAGTGCACTTGTAGGAGATAAGCTGAAGTAAGCACGGGTTTTGTGGGGAGCCAGCATCAAAGAAAGGCCATGGCTTGCATAAATATGGACACACAGAAACACTGAAATATTCCAGATTCAAATTATTTAGTGTGTGCCTGTGTTTGCCTGGCTGCACCCCAGAACAACTTCACCCAAACTGGAATTTAGAGCCCTGGGGGTTTTTAGTTGAAGGTCTTTGATTGTAGGACTGTTGGGGTGCCGTGACCCTGTGTGCCACACACAACAGCTCCAAAACTGTGACAGCACTGTCGAATCAGGCAGGGAGTAATCACATTTAGGCAATGGCAAGAGCAGTTCCTGAGGCCTCCTGCCCTATGATTTTCAAGGTCATGTGCTTGAAGTAGAGGATATGTAATTTTCCTGATGGTTTAAAATGGAAAGTTATTTGATACCTCCCTCTACTAAAAGGGAGAAAAAAACTGGGAGGGGCGAAGTTGTCGAGCACAGCCTCTTCCAGTCCACAATTGGGAACAGATTCCTAGGCTCCTTTGATGGTAGGAAAACTCATTGAACAAACAGCTGTCATTTTTCCTGGGTTCACCAAAGATCACAAGTGAGATAGCAGCAGCTACAGCAGCAAGCTGTAACCACAACTTTCAGAAGAGATTAATGGCAAGAGAGAGGGAAGGAAATCAACTTCTCCTCCACCAACAGTGGCTGCCATCTGGTGGCAGGACATGAGGGACATAAGGTGCTTTCTGCAGGCTCCCAGCTCCATCCACAAGTAAGGATCATGGATAAGACTCGCAAAGATAAGATACCCTACCTGTTGAATTCTTTGTTTCGTAACATGCCAAACACATGGCACAGAGCTGTGGTTGCACGCTTGCTCCCCTTCACGGGTGAGATGAGGGTGGTGTACGTGGCATGGCCCTTTGCTGTCTTGTTGCTGTCTGATCCTAAACACTTGGAGATATCTCCCATTGTCAGAGATGGGTATAAAAGAGCTGTGGTGGGAAGACTGGGAAGAAAAGAGGAAAAGCTAATAAAATCCTGAAATTGCGAAACTCAGAGTTTTCTAAGATCAGAGTCAGAAAGGGAAAGAAGGAGGCAGAGGGAAGGAAAAGAAGTGGTATGAGAAGAATAAATGAAGTAAGGTGAAAAGATATCTTAAGAGTCTTTCTAAAATAAACACTTTCTCAGAAGGAGCTTTCTGCAGAAATTGAGCAATGGCACATAATAATGTTTATCACCCACTGAAAGCGTGATGGGGGCAGCCAGCTGTGAAGCAAGACTGTGGTAGGTTGAATTGCTTCAAAGATAAGTGGTGGTTCAGTTTGCTACCTACTTAAGAGCTCTGAAAGTGATGTCTTTCAGCTTCCAGCTCCTTCACCCTTTCCACACAACCTGAGGTTGAATTGCTTCACAGTCCCAAGGGCTCCAACTACAATGTCACATTATGCTGGGTGAAAAGCACAGTCTGTCATAAGATATCATGTATTTTTAAAATGTGTATTTTGTGGTCAAAATCCTTGTTTATAATTTAAATATTTGCCCCAGAGCACCTACTGGATGTAAACAGAGTGAGCATTCATAAAAGATCGTCTTTTTCCCCACTGCGAATGACCCCAAACAATGATGTCTGAGGAAATCTTCAGCCTCCAATTGTTCCTCTTCTGAGTGGCTCTAGTGATTCACAAAAGGGAATTCAGCAGCAGTGACTTACTTCTTTATTCTTCTGTCATACTTATGAATCCCCGATGCTTGCACAAGTCCTTGCGCTTGTCTCACCAGCCTTCAGATCACCACGCAGCTCTTCTCGGACCCAGAGGCTTGCAGTCCTGGCAAGCGAAATGCAGAAGTTATGATCTGTGACCGCCTTTCTTGTGGGGAGGTAAATCAACCCTCCTACAATGCCATTATAACGCCACCTTCCAAGAATCTGCTAATGGATTGTTCCTCATCAGCTAATGAGTTGCCTTGCGTGGCTTTTACTTAAATCTAAAATTGTTATTCTAAAGGGAGGGGCACCGAAAGACGAGAACCAAGCCATGCACTAAAGACCCCAGAGATCAGAGCCAGACAGAGAAGGCAGGAATTCCTGGCTCCCGTCGCTGCATTCAGTCCCTGTCTGTCTTTCTCAGCCATTCCTACTTGTTTCTATAAAAAAGTAGAAATGTTCCTTTTATATTTAGAAACTCCAGTACAAGAAAGAGCTTAAAATGGCCCCCTTATTTCCTTGAGAGACAGAACTAAATTTAAAGATGTTATTTTCCTCGTGTCACTGAAATAATCTCTTCAGAAACACGAAACCCACAATGAGGCTTTGAAAGCCCAAGAAGAGGAGCTCAGCATCAGCAGCAGCCATGGGGCACACTCTCAGCTCCTGGTACAGCTTTTACTAAACCTTCCATTGAGGAATGGAAGATTGTATCTTATGAGGGTTATTTAAGGAAGAGCGATAAGAAAATAACAGAGAAGATGATGATGTAGGGATGCAGGGAGTGGGGAAAGGATTGTTCTTTTCTTTCTGTTTTTCAGGTGAACTTTTGTGCTCTGAGTTTTTGAATTCCCAGTGGAGCTTGGGAAAGGAAGGAGAAATCATGCTCCTGCTGTATTCTGTACATCCATCTCTACGATGCATCTGGTAGGTCTTTGTGTTCTTAATGAGCAATCATTTGCTCAAATTCATCTGGTGACTGATACATTCCTTCTATCAATTTTTTCATCCTTTCTGTCAATTTAAAACTATAAAGGATTCTTCTGGGATTATAGCAGCTACCCT
Organism: Tringa tobata; assembly: GCA_033628505.1. NCBI lineage: Eukaryota > Metazoa > Chordata > Aves > Charadriiformes > Scolopacidae > Tringa > Tringa tobata. The sequence goes on from JAHREE010000152.1 coordinate 2,436,633, forward strand.
TTACTCACTATGGTGATAAGCCATGTGCCTCCCACCTTTACAGTGAAGACCACAAAACAGAGCATGGCTCAACATGGCAGTTTTATGAGATTTCTGCAGTGCATCAACGTCACCAGGGTAATGTTTTGACTGTATGCTGTAGACCTCTGGGTTCTTCAAAGGGCAACTTCTTTTACGCAATTGAGACATCATGACATCATTTTATCTGCCTACATACATCACACTGTGTAGGCAACGAGGACCAGTCCAGCAGCAAGGACTCAAGGGACAGAACGCTACCTTGTCAGGAAGTATTTGCAAGCAATTCAGAAAATTAATGCAAAATCCACATTTTCTTAAAATGAGTTCTGCGTTCTTTGTGCTCTTCACACATGGTTTTCCATGCTTCTCTTTCCACACACTGTTAACTTATTGGAAGAGGAAATGAGGCCTCTTATTGTAATATCTCTGTGTGTATGCAAGATCCTTCATTTTGTTCCCACAGCTCTGCTGAATGTATGCACAAAAGTAGCATAGTAATTTGTGCCAACTTCAATGACAACTTAGCTCTATACAAAGAAACGGTTAAATAATGAAGTCTGGGAGTAAACTCTGGCAGCAGACCAGACCTTATAATTCCACTTGGCAAGATTATCCATGCCAGCAAGGAAGGTTGACTTTCTAGTATAAACAATTAAGTGTGGTGATAGAGGATCTGCCACATGCTATATTACTGGCCAAGGTGGGGTGGGGAAAGCGTCAGTGGTCAATGTCTTTAAATTAATTTGTTCTCTGCAAATTAATTATCTTTGTTTTGGATTTTATGGATTTATTTGCTTTGTTAATAAATAGAAGAACAAATAGGAAAGGGAAAAAATAGTGCATTCTGTGTCTAAGCACTCAATTTTTTGCATCTTACCTCTTCTGGGTTTCAAAGCAATATTTCATTTTTAATAAGTGGACTTCTTCCAACAAATTAAAAATCTATGCAACGTATTTAATAACTGACGTTAAGAAACAATAGCAGGCACTTTTCCAATAACCTCTGGGCAAGGTAATAAGTAAACACAGGAGGATGGAGATTGCATATTGAATTATGCATTGACATCTTAAAGAAAGCCCCTTCATGATGTTACAGTATTATCCTTAATAATTATTTGATGAAGTGAAGAGGGCTGATTGTTTCAAGAAAAAGAGCATTTAATCCATGTTTTCTTGTTATGATCTCTGCAATGACTTTTGACAAAGATTTAGTATCTGAGCTTCAGAATAGCTCTCTGATTCATAAAAGCTCCTTATTTTCACTGGGTTTTTACTTTTCCCTTTTCTAGTACATATTAAGTACTACTGTGTACTAGTCTAAGCACTTCATACTTCAGTAATCTTTAGTCTATAAAATGAATTTAAAATCTTTCACAGCTAATTTGAACGAAGACTTTCTGTTTTGTCTATGACAAAGTTTGTCTAAAATATATAGTGAGTTGGAAACACTTTCCTTCAGACGAGTGAGGTCCCAGAAGAAATCTGGGACAGCAATACTGAAGGCCAACCCTCCATATAATTCTGGGTTTATGCAAAGCACAATCCCTGTCTTATCAGGGACTCAGTAACCAGGAGACTTGCCCAGCACTGTTTAGTAGTTGTGTTCCACAGCAGCATACGCTCTGTGCTACAACACCACCCAATTTGGGACTCCGGCTGAAAAACTCCAAAGGCACTTCCCAAAGGTCATTTGATTAAACGGGGACACACCTGGATTCATCTACTGTTTTACTCGGAAACTACATCAACTTTTGATGTAACTCGAAAGACATGTAGAAGTTACACTACTTTTACAGACCACACCAATAGATACAACTCCAAGTCTGCTGTCCCCAGCACCCAGCATTCTTTTCAAAAGCACAGCATATCTGGCCTTCTTGGCCAATGCTGTCTGTCTCTATTGCCTCTACAGAGGAGCTCAGTTTCACAGGAGCTCAAATCCCATCCTCGCCATTCCCAGTTTATTTCATTTTTGGTGAAAATGTAAAGCATGTGAGGTAATAAACCAACACTTTGCACATTAGATCGTCTATGGAGGTCTATCAAGAGCCAAAGATACCAAAACACTATTTGCCTTGAAGCAGTCCAAATATGTAATCAAATGGAAGTCTGCTGTGGATCACCAAGCGATTAGCAGGCTTAAAATATTTCCTGTAAATGGTCCTTTCCTTACTTTTCCTATCCCAAGTGGTCCATGATCATCCCATCTCTCTATTTTCCCAGCAGTGGTCTCAGGCATCCCAAATCGTATGATTCCTATTATAAGACTGGCACCCAGCTTAGGATCCATCAACGCCTCACCTTCACAAGGCGGTGATGGAGCAGTACAACATGCTAACACCTTTCAGACATTCCAGCAAGAAAACCAGGGGCATAAAAATAGACAATACACCACTAACAGTGCTAACAAATTCTAATTATAATGGGCCCAGCTGTTGGAAGCTACCAGCCAAAATGCCTTTATATGAATTCAACTAAGTCAGATGACAACAGCATTTAACCCACCTATGTCTGATGATTGTTCTCATGTGCTGTTACACTGTCTTTTCCCGTGGCAGCCAACACACAGGGGACCAATAAATTACACCTGTTTAGATACAAGCATAACATGTTTTTTTTTTTTTTTTCCAAACCTTTGCAATTCCCAGCACTTCTTTTCATGAGAAAGGTAAATTATTCTGCCTAACTCTGATGCACGGAGTGCAGAGTGAAGAACATAATGTCTGACTCAAAGGTGTGTTGCCTTTAGATGTGTAAGAGAGGATCAAGATATCTGTTTTTCTTTGAAGTAAATCCTGTAAGAACCACCATTATCTCATGGAAAGTTTTGAAAATGCCATTTAAAAGCTCTTGTGTCCAGACTACCCCTGTGCTACAGCAAATCAGTGAAACCCCTTGAATCACTCCTGTCATTAGACTATCTCAAAACACATTTGCCAGACTGCTGAAAGAAGGTAGCGTTTCCTCTAGACACCATATGTTGTGAAGTATTATAAATATATTGCAGTGCATAGAATCAGGATCAGATTAGCTAGCTTGTGAAACAGTAGTGTTTTACTTTCTTGTCTCATTTATTTGAGAGGTACCAAAGCCAGTGTTGAAACTGGTTTTTCATGTATAAACATTCTAAAATAGCACATGGAGTTCATCTTCAAAGGTATGTGTTTCTCCAGCACATATGTATAGACAAGGTGCCAGAATGTGGCCGTGTCTCCTTCTGCCAGTCCGGCTACAATTTCCTGTTTCCAGTCTCTGCTTCTGAACTCAGGAGTGCTTGCAATTAAAGTGATCCCAGAAAAACAAGATGATGAGTCTGCCCTACATCTCGTGCTTTTCCCACAGAAAAGAGCCAAATAAGAGCAACCTAAAACAGTAAGCAGCTGCCTCCCCAGAAGGTTTGTATAAACTTGTGACTAATAAGTGCAATACAGCCTATGCCCATGCCCAATTAGTTGGCTCTTCCCTACTAATCACAAAAATAGGGTGTGATAGCTCGAGAGACTGCAGTGGTGAGGAACACCTCTCAGAGAGCGTCTTAGGTGTTCTCTGCTTCTCCTCCTGCGTTTTTATGGCAATTTGAGGTGATCTTTGTTAAGATTTCCTCTCCTCCAGCTGCTCGGCCCCCAGTGAGGCACTGATGGTGATGCAGTGTTCGAGGAGTGCCGTCAGTCGGTGCGGTGAAGAAGAGAGGCCGAGAGAGGAGCCCAGACTCCTGATGTGCAGGTATGGACCGTGGCCTGAGCACGTTTGAGGGTCTTGTCCTGGGGCCAGAGATTCCCCTTTGTGTCAGAACATACAGCACCAATAAGATACAACTGCTCTGAGCTGAAGCCTTAAATAAGTGTACTCAAGTACAAGATTAAATTATGGAAGGGACTTTCTGCAGTGAGAAGAGAGAAATCCTTGGCACTCCGTGGCTGTTCCAACGCTCTGAAAGAGCAAGACAAAAAGCTACAAGGTGAAGTTGGTGGAAGACAAGCTCAGGCTGGCCTGCCATCAGGTGATGGACCCTGCAGACCTCCACCCATCCTTCCTGGTCCTGCGGGAAAAGAAGCTGGGGTTGTTTTAGGTTTGTGCTCCCCATTGCACACCCTAGGAGGGTTTACAGGATCAACATCCCGGCGGAGCAATAAGCAGGCAGGGGTGAATTAGCTCTTAGTGGCCAAAGACCTGTTTGCAAACAACTGCTATGTTATGCATAGGTGGAATAGCTGCTGAACATACTTACCTAGGTGGTTTCCAAAAGGCGGCGGTAGGTTATTACTAGAAGAAGCATCACTCAGGACCACCTGGTTCTTAGGTCACATGCAAACCTAAAATTGCATTCTGGTGGTTTGCAAAGCTATTGCACTTTTCTGGAGCATAATTTATGCTTTCTTTGTTTTCCTTTTAGCCAGTGATTTGAAAGCATATATCCCGGAGGACAATGCTGAATAAATCAGTGTATCCACTCTGTGCCTTATTAAGCACCAGTAAATGTCAAAATTTTTGCAACAAGAAAAAGAAGAACACATTGCAGGGAAAAGTCTGTGCTGAAAACAGTCCCTTTCTGTTTCTGAAAATAGAAATTATTTTGGATGCTAATCAGATATTAATCCGTGACTGATAACAGAAATATTTTGATAAGTGTTTTATTTTATGGAGATATTTTAAACAGTAAGAGTTTTTTATTTGGGTTTTTTTTTTTTTTTGTATTCTGAAAGGAAGTTTTACCAGACATTTAGCCTGGACAGAGTATATATTTCAAATGTAAACACCTTTCTAATTCTAAAAGATTTAGCAAACAAGTAAAACTAAGTGGGAAAGTAGAGGAAATGCAGGTAATTCTGATGACATATTAACTTTTATTTATTTTAGAATTTTAGATTCTCCACTGTGGGGACAGGAAAATCTTAACAATGACAACAGATTTGATAATCTACAAACTAAAATATTAAGTAGAAGGCTGGTAATTATTCACTTCATCACCTATACTCAATGGATTGCCACTTCAAGTTTTGTGGATACTGCTTTCTTCTGAAAATGTTTTCTTTGGGAGCCTAGTGTGTATGCATGTGTGCCTGTGTTGCTATTTCTAGGTCCAACATTCCAATGACAAAAATATAGTCAGGAATCCGAGTGGTAATTATTAATAGCTACACTGTGCAATGCCTTCTAAATGAAGAAAGGGTATGAGTCAAATTTCTGACATCTATAAGAAATTTCTTCCTAAATTCAGTGGGGACCATGGTCTGAAATCTGCTGAATGCATAAATGAGTGGAATTTTTGTATCCTCAGAAAAATCCAAAGCTCCTTAAGTAACATGGCAAGAGAGGGGGTTGTCTGCATGTCACGTTCTTTTACCTCAGGCAGACTCTGAAATGAGGTCATTAGGATGGTCTTTAGGATAGGTGTAGTGATTTTGCAGTCAGAAAGATCAAATCAGAAGGAGCGGTCTTCTGTTCTAAGTCACACAAAGTTGGCTAAAAAAGAGGTAAAAGTGTCCACACAACTTGGAGGAAAAAGGGATGTAACTTGTCAAAAGCTGTTAAGCATGCATAAGAGGGCCTAAAAAAATTAGTCAAAAAAAAAATAGCTGCTTTAGGACTAGTTACGAATGGATTTAAAGAAAAATAACAGTGTGTAATATTTTAAAATACTTAAATACAAAAATACGTATCTTTCTTATGTGCTCCATATGACATTTTGCCACTCAAGTGAAGGCAGAGAATAATCTACTGTACAAAGCTTTCCTGGTACCCTGAAGACAAGAAGTTAACTTTTCCCATGCTATTCCAAGTAATCATTTTAGGCAAGCAAAGCCAGGTTTTCATCATTGTTTTCTAGCTACCCTTTCCATCAACATGTATTGGAGCCTTAAGGCTGAGTAATTGTTTTGTAACTGTGTAAATACTGAGATTCATGGATCTGAAACAGAGCTGCCTTGCACCAGTGCCCCACAATTGAAACCCAAATCTATCTGCCATAGAGTGAAAACAAGTTGAGACCAGTGAGGCAAAGAGTATAAAAACAAACAGACTTTGAAAGCTTCTTGCTAGAAGCTTACAATAAAGTGGAGTGTTAAAGAGATGGTCAAAGGAGCCTCCTGGAGTTTAGAAAGTCCAGATTTATCAGTGCTTGTCCAAGCTGATCCAAATCTCTGGAGGTTTTGACTGTTGTCCATCACTAACAATAATGTGAATGACCCCATTTATTACACTTCTTCTATAGTAGTGATAAGAAGCACTGTCCAAGAAACTGGGATGTAGCCCACAGAAAACAAACAAAACTTCTTACTGGGGAACATCTGAGAATTTTTCCCTTGAAAGCAAACTAGAAGAACAGTGGTATCTTGTTATGCTAAAGTGCAGTTTAAATACTATTCATTCATTTCACAAACCATAAAAACACAGCTAGATACTGTAAACTAATAAAACTCATCAGTACTACTGAGCAGCAGTGTGCTGGGTCTTGGCAATGCTCAGGCTGCTGTGCTATGCCTTTCCCTGGTGGATGGGAAGCTCTTTCTCCTTAACAATTTTCAGCTAATTAGTGTCATTTTGCAGAGCTGCAGTTCCCTGTGCACAAGTATGTGGACAAAAGACTGTAACAACCTCAATTTTTCCAGCCTGTACAACTCAAAATGTTGAAAAATCTAAAGAGTGCCTTATGATTAATTTTTTAAATGATGATGACTTTGTTTTCTATTCTGCCTTACCCATTCCCATGTCTGTTTCCGTATCCTACATTTGCCTGCTTTGGAGTCTAGTCTCTCAGAGTAGGGACAACAGAATTGAAATAAACTATATATTCATTAAATGTTATAGTATTAAAGAAAAATTGATAACAAGCATCACTGAGAAAAATGCATCACATTATCTTGATTGCATCAGAAATTTTCTCAGTTGCTAAGTCTATGAGGTTACCCAACATCATCAGGCAAAGTCAAGGCCAGACTTTGAACTCCTTGCAGACAATGAGGAGAATATAACCTTCCGAGAAGTTCTACTGAAACTGGGGCAATAGCTGAGAATAAGGTTATCTCAAACTGAGGGAAAAATGCATCACTGCAGTTCTTGGGATCGTGAGTGCCTCCTTCTTTCCTCATTTTTTGTGGAGGGATATACTGCCACTGCTACCTGTAAGTAATAGTAGTGGTAATAATAACAAAAGGAAAATTTCGCATTCTTACTTTCAAAAACAGCTAGGATTCTGGATGACGAAAGGATTAATTATTCTCTTTTCCTGATCACCTTTTTCTCAACAGCTACAGACGTAGATAATAAAAGGTGATTTTAGAAGCTGCAGAGAGGAAGCCTCTTGCAGTGTACACCAGGTTTTATCAATCCTCCACAATTAGATTGTATGCTTTCAATGGTCACCTGCAGCCAAGCTCTCAGGTAGCAATTCACAAATGTACAGAACTGGGCCAGTCCTTCAATAACTCAGTCATGCAATTTAGTGATGTTACCCTACAAATGAAGGACAATGCCATGAAAGAGTCATTGAGCCCTCTTTATTTTCTTGTTTTGTCACCACATGAAATGCAATTTCCTCTATAAGGCACAGTCTCTTTATATTCTTGGAAAGAGGATTTCAACAACCATTCTGATGAACAATCACAACCACTGATATATGTGTCTATTTATCAAAATAACCGATTCACAAAAAGCCACAGTCAATTGTAAAACCCTATGAAAATACCATTTCCTAACTGCCACTTCTCGTATACCTTAAAATGGTGCATAACACTTTGATAAAACATCCCTGCTGTGAACAATGCATAAGAAAAGAATACTACATTTTATGCATTTTTCAGATAAACATTCTCAAACACTGTTGATATTTGTTATACAGAGTTCAGACTTTCCATTTATTGTTCTGCTTTTGATAACTATTAATTATTTATAAAATAAAAGATTAAATTATTAATGTAGATTAATACATACACATTATATTATATAGAAGGAAATATTTAATTCACTTATTGCCAATATTCATAACTGAGTTGGAAAAAGCATTGAATACAACAGTTGTCAGCTGATACTAAAGTAGTAAAGTTGATTAAAATAGGAGTCATAAGTGATTCTTAAGATACTGAGAAACTAAGTGATAAAAGAATAGAGAAATTAAGTTTGAATAACTATGAAATAATGTACATTATTAACAGAAGCAAATAAGTGATTGTGGGATCACTGAGGATGGTTTTTACATCAATGTCTAGCAGGACTCAGAAGGCAAATGGAATGGCAGGAGTTTCTAGAAAAGGAACAGAGAATCAAAGAGAGCCCTTCATTAGGTTACTGACTACTTGCAAAAGTGTCTCATGCTTTTTTAAAACCTCTCTTCGCTTACTGGCTAAGCTCAGAGACAGGATCCTAAAGAAGACGGACTTCATCTGACCCAGTCTGGCCATTTTTCCCTTACTATTTAAAATTGCATTCCTAATTTGCAGTGGAAAATACCACTAATTCAAAAATTTTCCCTTTTTGATGAGCAGAACTCGGCTAGAGCATGCTGAAAATGTCTGTAGTTTGGCCTTTTCAAACAGACCTATCTCCACATCCAGTCCAATAACAGTTTAGGGGTGAGCGCAGTCATGTGTAGGTTTCTTTTCAGTTTTCTACACATACTGAAAAGAAACTGTAGAAAGCAGAGATAGATTCTAGGACCAGTAAATTGATCAGGGTTGATAAATGGGCTATGAGTCCCTAAGCAAATACTAACACTCGCTAGTATATAACATTCTATGGTTTACATTTTTCATTTGTTTGACCCGATCCTTTATTTTTGTAAACTGATCATAATTTATGATTTATTGAAATAAAATAAATAAATCAATAAAGACCATAATAACCATAGCAGGAAGATTTTATCTGGATTTATTTCTTATAATGCATGGTAAGTTACTGAAGGGTTTCTTGCTTTCCCCCAAAGTCATTTGTTTTTCATGAATCCATTTAAAACAGTCTTTCATTCATTGCTTCTGCATGTGCACTGCATTTAAAATAGATGTAATATGGAACACTTAGAGAAGTGTCGTGGGCATCTGAAACTCAATGCCAGATTAAAAGACCTTTCCCACCAACTCATGACTTTGATTCTCATCTATATTATTGATAAGTTTCTGAAAGATTTCGGGAGAAAAGGTAAAAAACAAGTATTATGATAATAGGTTTCAATAGTCTAGAATTCGTCCTCAAACAGGAAAAAAAAAATTTATAAGTACCTAGGAGAACTCAGAAGAAAATTAAATACATGATATCCCTAGATAATATTACAATCTACATTAACTGTCTATTTAGGCAAATTCACAAACCCACTACAGCAAAGCCTAGTTTAGTACAGGTTTCAGTAAGATGATGGATGAGAGTTGCTATCTGCTGCATTTAAACTTTAAATAAGATATTTTTTCTTCTAATGCTGGGCAGGTTGGAAAGTTATATTTGTATTTTCTGTTCTAGTCTATTCTAAATACATTGTCTTCCTGCTCTCATTACTACAGTACCTGGAGCAAGCTTGGTTATGCTTTAAACAACAGAAGCAGCATCACTCCTGTTCTAATTTTCCTCATTCTGTCCCCAGGAAACAGTGTGTGAGGTGCAGTGTTTCTCTTAGAAAGGGGAAAGTCAAAGCTACGTCTCTAATGCTCAGAAGAAAACGTGTTGGATATTATTAAGACCCTTGATTCATTCTACATTTGCGGGCCAGTCCCTGAGAAAGCGCTGTGCCTTGCATTTTGCCCTTGCCAGCTGTCAGTCTGGACACATAGCCTGAATAAATGAGAATGCAAATAGAGGAGTGCAGTCCTACAAGCATTTTTTTATGCAAGAGCCATAGGCACTCTTTC
>JAHREE010000152.1:2446883-2469603 GCA_033628505.1 Tringa tobata
TAGGTCATATCCAGGATGGAAAATATGTTGTTCTGTGGCCTTTTAACAAAGCATACAATAGCTTAATATATTAACAAGTCTGTTTTTTAAATCTGGGTTTAAAAATGGCTCTATCAATTTAGCTTTGCAGTAATGTAAGGATAGATTTTTTTTTCTTTTTCAAACAAGATAGTGCAGAAAGAATTATTTCTCTACCAGCATAACAATAAAGTCATGCAGTCCAGAAAATACTTAGAGATGCCTGTGTTCCTTGTAGAGAGCAGAGATGTCACAGTCCTTGTCCCGTTACTGTCCCAGGAGTGAATATAGAGTGGACAGAACAGGGTAGCTGCACTGTTTCACATTTGCAGCTGAGATCACCGTTAGGTAATTGCAACACTAACGTTAACACTGTGCTAAACACAGTTTTAGCTATAAGCATTTTGTGGTGTTCCTTGTCTCTTTTGCATTTTACATACAAGCCAGAGTGCGGATTTATAACGTTTAATACTGAAAGGTAGACTATGAGAAGATAAAGCAAGAGTCGAAAAGAAAGAAGCAGCTGGTATTTTAGGCAGTTTCAATACAGCCTTTATCAGGGGTAGTAGAAAGCAACAGACAGCACATAGATTCAAGCTCTATTCAACAGAAACTTGAGAGGGATTACGGACTTCCTCCATACCATGACATATTTCAATTTGAGACATATGGAATAAATCAGAGCAGACAGTGTGGAGCTGGAACACACAGGAAAATCAGTAACAAACCTGGAGGGTAGTCAGAGGTGCTTGAAAGCATGGGGATAGTCATCAGTCAACTCAACTGCTTTTCGGCTGAGTTAGGATCGAGTGGGTACTGGAGAGACCTAAAGAGAACTGGCAAAAATGCAGGCAGTATTAGTTTACAGGCCAGATAGTAATTTAGGTCACGGCCATCATTCTTTTAGATCCATCTACCTCCTCCTTGGAGTAACACATGCCAATAAGGGTATTGGCATAAGTAACCAGCTCATAAAGAAGCCAGTATTTGCATTTGATCCCTGCTTTGGATATTTGTGGCACCCTCATAGCCTAGCCCTGACACCATCTGGCTATGGCTGCATAACAAGCAGCACTGAAGGCATTTAACATCTTACATTGAGCTTGTAACAGCAATATCAAGGTAAAAATGCAGGCAGTTGTACACTATTGTTATAAACAGGCTAGTGTAAATTTGAGAATGCAAAAAAGCAATTGGAAAAATTAATGTCTAAATACAATACACCTGTTATCTCTCTCTTCTGACAGATTCAGGATGCCATCAGGTCTGTGTCAGAGCTCAGAATTTTAGCACACAGTTGTTTCCTTTTGACGCAACAGCCTTGCTGATGCCAGAGCTGGGAGGGCAGAACCGGACTCCACGGTGGAGCCATCACCCGTCTCCAGACTGTTTCTGTGCACGCTGGGGATGTGGAGCTTATTTTTCTGACAGCATTTGGAGGCCAGGAGATGAGGAAATATTTTTAGTTCTTTCACAGGGTAATATTCCACTGCTTTGCATGAAGAAAAAAAAAAAAAAAGGAAAAAAAGAAAAGAAAAAAAATTGCTGGGATTAGCGTAGCTGTTTTGATTTTTTTTTCTCTGATTGGAAGTAGAATTTTACAAAACTACTGCTGTCCATTTCTGAGGAACTTTCTCAGTGACATCTGTTACGGAACAGTGCATCTATCTTTAGTTTTAATAAATTATTTGTGAAGACTTATTCAGACAGGTCCATCCTATTCCAGAAGCCTGACTGTGGCCCAGGAAAGGTGTGCTGTGTTGTCTATTGGGAAACCAGGGCTGGTCCACAAACAAAAAGTGTAGCATGTCCCAGAGCGTTCTGCAGCTTCAGTCTGCATGGTATTTCTCTGTACCAGAGGAAGCTTCCCAAATTCAAGTGAGGCAGCTTATGCTGCCGTGAACCACAGAAGATGTTATTTTCTGGTCATTTGAGATTTTACGCTATTGCTTTTCACAAATTTTTATTTACATCAAACTTGGTATTGTAGCTTAGTTGCAAAAATTAGGATTTCAGGCAGGACATGTCTCTAGAGGGATATGACTAGCCTCTTTCATGGACGTATCCATGTCTTTCAGTCTTCTTTTCCTCTTGTTGAGAAGGCCACTTCAAAGCAACATCCCTTGTTATCACAGTAGAAGGGCTGAGGCAGGAAGGTCTCTAGTCTTCGACTGATCTCAGGATGCTAGTGTAGAATCGTAGAATTTTTTTAGTTGGAAGAGACCTTTAAGATGATGAAGTCCAACTGTTAACCTAGCACTGCCAACTTGCCACTAAACCATGTCCCTCAGCACTAGAACTACATATCTTTTAAATACCTCCAGGAATGGTGACTCAACCACTTCCCTGGGCATTCTGTTCCAATGTTTGACAACACTTTCAGTGAAGAAACTTTTCCTTATATCCAATCTAAATGTCACCTGGTGCAACTTGAGGCCATTTCATCTTATTCTATCGCTTGTTACTTGGAAGTAGAGACCAAGCCTCCCTCCCTGCGACCTCCTTTCTAGTAGCACAGAAATGGTTTCCTGAAGTCAGCGTATCCCTGAGTTATCTGGGGACAAGTGGACTAGCTGTCTCTGAGTGTCTGTTTTTTCATTCAGTGGAAAAGGAGTGAGGATGTTCTCTAATCTCCAGCCCTCTCCATCTCTTCCATTGCTGCAGAAGAGGGCAACCTGCAACCCATCCTCACACACAGGAGCTTTCTGCTTCCAGGAGAGTTTCACTAGGCAAAAAATACTAAGTTCCCCAAAATAGCCCTCATCCTGGAGCTACCAAATGCATTCGGGGAAAATCCTTCTCTCTGCTGTACTTGTGAATGAGAAGGAGTGAGAAATACAAAATTCAAGTCTGAAAAGAACTAACCCCTGCAAATATAATGAGGATTTTTTTCTCTGAGTGCATAACAGCACAGGTCTCACCCTCACTGAGCATCTACCTGGGGCCATGGATCCTTCATACTCTTCACACTGCCATTCTTTCAGCCACTGGCAGCAGGCTGCAAACTGAGAGGCAAACATCACGTTACTTTCAAACCCAAAATAAAGCTTTAAATAAATTCTGGTAAACTTTGGAATCACATCCACTCTCCTGTTTTCAGTGCAGGGATTGGTCTGGTTGAGACAAAACCTCTTCTTTAGCCTGTTCTGGGCACATTTATGTCTTACCCAACCCGGGATGAACTCATTCTGATTTCTGCTTGGTAGAGTCCTTTATTTTGAGTAAGCACTCTAATTGAGTGAATACTCAGCAAATACATAAGCCATCTGAATTTCTTATGATGGACAGGAAATTATTTTTAGCTATCAAGCGAAAAAATAAATTATTACAAACGTTGCTAAAAACCAACAACGGTTATCACAAGCATTGCTTTGAAGAGGAAAGGGCAGATAAAGATTTTTTTTCAAATTGTATTTTTTTTCCATCTTAGCTCATTTCCAAGGGTGTACCCATCACTGTATGCATCATGTGAACATCTTTTCATGTAATCATCTCACCACATAGCAACACAAGTTTATATTCCCCCAACAAATTCTGTTCTTCCTTGTCACTCTTAGTATGAACTATAAGTTTCAGAAATCATTTTCTCCTACCTTTGTTCAAACAGTTTCCTTAACTCATCTCCTATTGTCTTTTTCCTTTCTTAATTGTATGTTGTGGCATTAAGCCTCCCAAAACCAAATTCAATCAGAACAGGCTGCACATAAAAACAGTTGATATTTTATTTGCAACATAATCGGTAATTTAATTTTCGTTTGAATTACTGCCGTATTATTATACTGTGATTGAAACAGAAAGGGAATATTTAAGTATTAATAAAATAAATATCCTAAGATGAATCAGCAAGAGGTCTGGCGGTGGTTCTTTTCCAGTATGAAGTTACAAACTCTTGAACAAAAATTAATGAATTGTGCACAGACTCTGTAGACATGTGACAGTAAAACCATAATATTTTTGCTGGTCTTCAAGTCAAATGGCAATTAAAATATATCTTATTGTGAGTACTAATACCTTTTAGGATATATTTTGCTAAGCTTTATATGATACTTACCTGTTTTATACTTTTAAATGATCTTTTTTTTTCTGGTTTAGGAACAGAAAGATTTTAATAACAATTTATTCCAGCCTGTGATGCTTTAGCAGTTCATTAGACTATCTGGGAATCGATCAATGTTTCAAAGAGAACATTCCAATTAGCTGGTTTAGTTCCGGTTAGAGACTGTGGTTGCCTAGAGGGAAAGCATCACTAAGAGACCCCCCTCCTTCAGCCCTCATTGTCTTTATTTTCAACCTTTTGGTACAGAAACTAGTGTCACTCAATCTAATCCATGCTGTGCCCTGGCTGAAACCCTGACTTTTGTAACTAAGATACAACAACAACAAAAAAAATCTTATTTTGCTCTTTAAAAAATGTTGGGAAAGCAATAGGCCAAACTGTCAGGCGAAACAGAAAATAAGAGTTAAATCAGTTTTCACCATGGCCCGAATTCTGCTGCTCAGCTCATGAAATATACCTTATATGAATATTGATATAAGATATCAACATGAGATAACTCACTGAAGTCAGGGCTATACATATCAGGAGAAGCTGTACAGAGCCCATTGTCACTCAATTCTCAAAATCATACGAAAACCAAAATTTCAAAACATATTTCAAAATTTCTGCCACAGTGTGCAGCTTATAATGAGCTAAGCCATCCAAATAAAAAACAATAGTGTGTCCAGTTGACAAATTAATTATATTATGCCTTTTTTTTTCCTCATGAATTCCACAAAGTAGTGGTGGGATCTTTTCAATAACATTATTTTTTCTCTTTTTCTTGGTAATACTCTTCAGCTAAATTTGTAGAGATGTCACTGGAAGTCTACAAACATCATGGAGTACAGTCCTAAAGTCTGTTGAAATAATGATCTAGGAGCCCCTAAATTATTTCTATGCTAAAAATTGTGGTAATTACTAAGCCTTTAGAAACATAACCTTTGTAAATGCAGCTCTTTAACCTCTACATATATATTAGCCAACAGAAAAGTACATTTTCACTATCATAAAACCTATTCATTTTAAGTTCTAGGTATATAGATCATTGTGCCTCAGCACAAAGATGTCTACTAAAAACAAGGAGAAGGCATTACGAATGGCCTTTTAGTAACAGCCACAGCTTCCCTCAAAAAAGCACCAAAATCTCCATGATAAACAGAGTGGTTGTGGTCCTTTAAGCAAGTCCTTAAGGTAAATTTAATAAATCCTGAGCTTAATCTTCCTTTAAAACGCCATTTTAATAAGACGTCATGATTGTTATTTCAATTTTTTCCTTATTATCCTGTTTTGATTTATTTATATCAAGAAAAAAAAAAAGATTTAAATATACATATACGTACATATACATGCATATACTGCAACAGTCCCTCCTGCTTCATTATAGCACCTGAAGAACCCCAGCTGAAGTGTCAGACTCCCACTCCAGAATATTCCAGGGGTCCCTGCTGTGACATGTAAGTCTAGGGATCCATGGATACAAATAATTCTAGTCTGATAATGAGATGAAAAGAAAAACTGCTGATACTATCACAAAAATATTTTTTTTTTTAAAATGTCATAAGAATACAAAAAAATGCGATATTTAAGGTTATTCTCATTTCCTTGAGTGCCCACCACAGAGGGAGAACTTGCTTATATTTTGAACTGCAGTTATCTTTGGGAACATCTGTCCAGTCTACTGGCATGCACGCTTATGGTACAGTACTTCATAAACCTCCTTCCTTCACCACATGTGTTAACACTTACTAGTCCAGAAAAGAAGAATGCAAATTAGAGACCATTGTTTCTAAGAGATCTTGTTTGTAAACAACAGAGTTGTATTGAAACAGGCCCAGAAGGCAGAGGGAAGTTATATTCAATGTAATTTGGGAATACATACAACTGGCCCTACCGCTTGTGTCACAATGAACACAAATAAAAATATTAAAGCTGGATCACTCCTACAACTGGAGTGTCTGTGAGGTTTCCAATGTGCAGGATGCAACAGATAAGAGTTAAGTATCTAGACTGTTTACTCACCACCAGGATTATAAATGACCCATAAGGGAAAGACTAGAGTCGATTAAAAGATTTTATTAAAATACTATTTGTACTAATAATGTCAAGCCTACCGACACAGTTCTTAGATAACGGTCACATAATGAATAAATTACACACAAAACTAGGGTTCACTTGCAATTTTTTTTTTCCTCTCGCTTAATGTTTCTCTCATTTTTATTGTGATAGATGTGGAGTTTTTCCAATAGAATATTTGGGAAGTAGATATTAATATTCTGAATGCCTTAGACCTGACGCTTGTTGAGGCATAACATCCTTATTGAAATTCAAGGTCTTATGATCAAAATCTGCTGAACCAGATATCTTCACACTACAACAACTATTAATACATTATTCCACATGGACTAGAAAGCAAGTGAGAAATAGCGGCTTCTGCTTGTGTCCTTTCCATTACACAACTTTGAAATATTTTGGATTTTTAAAGCTGGCTATCTTAAAAGGTTATTCAACCTTGTGAAACATAATCTATTAGACCTCTAGTATTCATGACAAAATACATGGACTGCAGCCACAAGATCTCTCTACAGTGCATTATACTGTCTCAAACAGATCACACAGATCCCAGTTCCACAACAAGCTGAGATGCTGATATATATAAATGTAGAAGCACCCAGCATTTCATTAAAAACATGAACTTCCCCTCAAGAAACCAAGCCAACAAATGAAAGAAATTCCTGATGAGAAAAGTCAAGAACCCTCTGACCTGAATCAAGAGCTTCTCAGCAAAAAAGAAGTGTCTGAATGCTTACTATTAGGAGAAAATTTTCTGAAACAGTTGATATGCCATCACACTAAGATGAAGGACCAATGCTTATCTCATCCAGATATGGAGAAACACTTACTCCATTACACCTTTAGCTTATAAACTCACTTTTTCATATGACAGCTTGTGCCACTTTAGGATTTACCATCCTTTTTCAAGCAAAACTTCTAATTTTTTTCCCTGGACAAAAAGCCATGCTCTCTAGAAAGGGGACATTCGCAGAAATCACTGTCACACATATGAGTCTGCAAGGAACCGTGACCTCACTTGTGAACAAAAATCAAACTTCTGTCGGTTTTGCTTAAGGAAGCAGATGGGAGAGCAGCAACTTAAAAAAAAAAAAAAGAAGAAGAAGAAAATAATGGATTCCCTTAAAGAAATCATATAATGCTTTCAGACAGATTTCCAGACAGTGATGCATATGCTCAACTATTTACAAAGAATGAGTTGATTTTTTAACAAAAATGACAGTAACATGATCATTGCATATGCTATGAAAGGGTTAGATTTTTTGGAATTTTTTTTCCACTTGTGAGGAGCTGAAAAACCCTTTATTCTTACAGATAACTTCTTAGATAACTTCTTGGGCTATTCTGCAACCCCCGCTTCAAGAAACCCAAATAGATCTAGAGGGCCTGGAGGTACTGCTTTCCCACTTAGAAACACCATATGAAATCCAGTTCTCTTGTGAGGAGAGGATCTCAGTGCTCCATGTGGTCAGAGGACTGCACGAGAGGCAGATACACCCACTCACAAGACTGCAAGAAGTGGTGTTAGGGACAAAAAAGTCAGCTGTGGAAGAGGGAAAAAGGGTGAGAGAGGACACACCCACTGTATATTTGTGTGTAAATGTATGCATATGTGATATCCATGCACATATATGAGTAGGAAATAGCAAGCGCCAATGTCTTGGCTTTTTGGGTGGACACCCTTGAGTGCAATGCCACCCCACTTTGAGAGTCCTGCTTTATCCAGGAGTATGGGCAGGAGCTGTTGCTGTCTTCCATCCCTGCCCCCTGGACCAAGGGTGCACCAGACCAAGGTCTCTGCACTTCCTGAGCGCCCTGAGACCGCTTGTTCTCAGCACACCAGGAGAACCCCTCAGACCTCCTCATTGCTCCCACGGGTGCCTGTTTCTTGCAGCTCCATCTTCCCTTGATGACGGGATGTAGCACGTTGTTTCACACAAGCGAGGGGCTGCCTCTGCTGTCCTTCCTGTGCTGCCCTGGTAAAGACCAGGGCGACAACAAAGAGAACCAGCTGCCAGTGGGAAAAACAAGGGGAATTATCTAGAAAGAGAAACAGATTTTCTTGTACAAAAGAAAAATAGTTTTGACTGTGTAATAAATAAGCACAAAATAATTAAAGGGGCATTTTCTTTCTGGCGTGGCAGTCCGTTACGGTGGCCGTGGCCCAAACACAGGGTCCACATGAGCTAGCAGCAGCTGGCAGGCAGAGGGAAGGGACATGGTCACCTTGTGCCACCGGCAGCAGCCTTCAAGGGGTGGGTTTCACCAGAGATGAAAGAGTCCATCCTGGGTGCAGACAGCACAGAAAACGGCTGGGGTGACGCAGTCGGATTTCGGATGGGGTCTGTCCCACCCAGGTAACACATCTCCACGTAGGAACGATGCTTTTGGTTCGGCTTGTTTGCAGAGGACAGTGAGTCATGCTGGGAGCATGCCACCCGCTTCCACTAGCAACGCCAGCAACAGTGCTCGCTGTTGCCATGGCTTTCACTATTTCGTGACAACATTTGCTCATGAAAGATGTACGTAATCTGAATTGGGGTGAAAAAGGCCTTGCATTGTTTCCTGAGACTTACCTTTCTCTTGGAGAAAATTCATGGCTATTATTTTTGGATTACAGCAGGAAACTCCTGTCTAATTCAAAACAGCGTCACGTATTGGCATACGTCTCCCCTCGCCTCTCCCCCTGCCAAAATGTCAGCTTTGCTTAGGATACGTGTCCTCTTGTGACTACAATGAAAGCTGTGTCCTCCTTGGTACAATTTATCATGCAGGGTTCAGCGATGCAGTATGCCAAGCAAGGAAGAAGAACATGAAACCTTATCACCATGGTGTTTATTGACCAGTCATCCTGCTTTGTACTCATTTCCTCCTCTTAATTCCCTGCAAGTATACATTGGCTCAAAATCAAAAGAAATGCAATAGTTAAAAAAAAATAATCATATGCTCTGGGATGAATGTATTATTCCATACATGCTGATGGTGCAATTATTTCTCTCCTGTGTTAACTGAAAACGTTTGCTAATAAAATTTGTTCCAGTAAAGCTGAGCATTATTCCATTATGCTGTTTGAGTCCTAACAAATTAGCCTTTTTTTTCCCTTGGAAAAATCAAGTTTTGCAATTGAGACATCATCCTGAGAACCACTGTTTACACACATTAAAGAAGGGGGGGGATGCACACACAAACAAAATAATAAAAATATTTGGTTTTGCCAGTCCTACACAGCCAAGAAAGAAGAAGAAAAGGATCACAGCCAGGACATGCTGTACCCAGCTCTTGCTGGCTGATCATTCCCTACTAAAAAAATTAACCCATCTGACCTAATGCTCTACCTCAGCCCTACAGCATCAGCCTGGAAATAGAGATGCTCCCAGTGTAAAGCCAATTAACTCCATCACTCAGCAGCACAGCGAGACACGCAGAAGAAAGCAATCGCCTCTCTGTGCATGGCAGCCTGCGATCCCCAGCACGGGAGGGGAGAACAATAATGCCATTCTCAGCCCTGATTTACCTTTTCCCCTTTTCTTTAACCCCTCATCCCCCCAGCACTGCAATTTTCCCTCCCTGTGCTCAGCAGGGCAGCTACTCCCTGTGGTGAATCCTGCTCAGGGGGTCAGGGCCTGTCCCGCAGTCGTGGTGGGGAGGAGAAAAGCAGCAGCTCCTCACCACCCACCCATCGTCTTCTGTCCCACAGGGTCTCGGGCATGACCCGGGAGATGACGCAGGGCACTACCACCAGCACGTTTGGAGGAGGTGGCCTTGTCTCACCATTGACCTCCAAGTGACAAAACCCCAAGCCAGTCT
Organism: Tringa tobata; assembly: GCA_033628505.1. Taxonomy (NCBI): domain Eukaryota; kingdom Metazoa; phylum Chordata; class Aves; order Charadriiformes; family Scolopacidae; genus Tringa; species Tringa tobata. Next base: position 2,456,818 of record JAHREE010000152.1, read on the forward strand.
TGCGTAAGGACAGAGGGAAGGAAATAAGGGGGGAAAAGGGTAAGTAAAGGTAAACCAGAGACTTTTCTTAAGCTTTCGCGGAACTCAGTTATGTAGGGCACAGTCTGGCCCCACAGTCATGTCAACCTTTCACCAGAAGAAGCCTGACAAGTTTTGCATTATTCTCAGTTTATGTCCTGTTTTTTGTCTTTTTCCTTGCTTCAGCGCAGCCCTAAGGTATAACTGTAGACTGCTCCTTTTGTTGTGTACCTTTTCCCAAGACAGGGCGCAGGACCTCCGATAAGTGCAATAACATCAGGAAACACACACTGCTGGTTTGCCTTTGCCTGAAAATATTCTCACAGCTACGCTACACAGAGGAAGAAGGAGGTGGTGATGATTCAGTGAGAGGCCAAAGAGTAAGAGAAGAAAACCTCTCGGGGAAGAAAGGAACTAATGAACAAAAGTCGGGAACAGAAAGACTGTTATGCCACAAATATAAAATGTATAGTCACATAAGCTCATAGGAAAGAAAATGAGAGCTGACATCCTACAATGCTAGATTGATTAGGGAGGACTTGGAAGACGACCAAGGTCTGGGAATGGCATGGGAAATCATTTCAAAGGAGAAAGAACCTCACACTCTGCTACGGGGGACGGCAGCAGTACAATAACACACGAAGAGGATGTTGGAGAGCTGCCACGGACCCTGGGCTGAGGGGAAGCAAAAACATATGACACTGTGTGTGGTTATAATGGATACCTGCACAGCTTGCACGGTGATGTGAAGGACTCGGACCTTCAGCCACCTGAAAGGGGCCAGATTTGCGAGACCAAGGGTTGTCTTCCCATTGGCCAGTCTGCCCCCTCCTTGTTCAGAGAACTCCTCGAGAATTCCCACAGTGCCCACAAAATAGCGGTGTAACAGTGAAATAGATACTGATACACTCCTGAATATTTTCCTCTCTGCTCTTTTTTTTTCTTTCTTTGTCCATTTTCTTCTTCTAGCCAAGGGCTGAGACTATCTTTGCCATTTCTTTGATGTTACAGACACAACAATGAACATCCTTAAGTAGTGGGACTTTTTAGTGGGACTTCACATCTTTCTCTGCACACACACAGAGCATCCATGCAATCCAGGTACATTCATACCACATTTTCGCTGCACTTCTCTGCTGGCAAGGTCAAGCAACCTTTGAAAAGAATTTTTTCCCAGGAAAATCAAGGGCAATTGTCTTTCAGCAAAAGTGCGGCAAAATTTGTACTTGAGTCTTTAATAAATTCCAAATTCCATAATGCCCAATTTAAAGTTGAGCCTAATAAGCTCTATTTCAAGCAAGGGAGAAGGGAGATTGAATTGTGAGTAGAAATATCTCCATTACTAGTAGTCATATTGAGAGTTCAGAGTATGTTATACCTCTACAGATTGGAAAAGACTCAGGGAGAAGCTTGTGCCAGGCTGTCTGTACAACACCAGCCATATGTTGGCATACTCCAGTAAAGAAGTAATAAACTCTACGTGGGGTCAGTGCTTCCCCCCAAGTGCCTCATCAACATGCTTATGGAGCAGATGTGTTGGCCCCCATTCAGAGGGCAAACTTAGGTTATCTGAGCATACCTTCCAACCATGACTCAGGTTTTTGCTCATTCAGGAGTCAAGAGTAATTGCCAAACAATGCGAATAAGGGTAAAATGTTTGTTGTTACTATAGGAAAAGCCATTTTTACATCTAGATTATTGGTTTTTTCTAACAAAGTAAAGCATGCAATGAGATGCTCAGAAACTAATGTGAGCAGCCTCAGGGTTTAGTTCAGAAAGCATAACAATTTGAAGACAAAGAAAATGCAAATACCAGTTGCCCTTCTAGTCCTGATGGAAGAAGGCATTAATTGCAAAAAGACTCATGGTGATATCCCTACTTTTTAAAAAACCCCAATCCCAGGTGCTTAAATACATTAAATACTAATTGTGTTTATGATTACTGAATATTGTTAAAATAGGCATATAATCTGGAGGAGAGATGGCCAAATAGACTTGAAAGTCAACATTGAGCAAATTTCTTTTACGTTATTTGGAACCGTAACACTTTTGGAAAACATTGATCATGTGAAAAAGAAACCTGTGCTAGTTAAAATCCTAGATCTGTCAGTGTTTTAAAATATGATAATTTATTCAGGTTTATTTTCCTTGGAGAAAATATATCTGGGGGAACACTGATAAATCTCCGCTCTAACTATTAATTACAAATTCAAAATGAATCTCGTTTGGCCTTGCATAAACCTTTTTTGTATTTGCTTTCCGTTCCATGTCTGGTTTTTATTTATCTTAATTTGATTAAAATATAGCCATTCAAAATTCAGAGTTTCTGTAAAGACTGTCACCATTAATCTGTCTGGGACTATATTCACTGAAGAAATAATATTTGTCATGTATAGTTTCTCTTTCTGTCAAATTCTGTTTGGCACTGGTGGAAGAAATATCATATATTTGATAGACTGCACTGAAATCTTCCCTCTCTGAACAGTTGCAAGTTGGCATACACAAGGCTGGCCCCGGGGCAGATGGCGTGGTCCTGCACTGATTTCAGAAGGGAGAAAGAATATGAAGCTTGTAAACATGCTGAAGGCCCTTGTGTTAAAATTAATTGATAGGTTCAGTAAGAAAATCTGTGTTAAAGTAGTTTTCATCTTTGATTAACAGCTGATTTTGCCGCAGGCTCTGGTCACACACCGGTCTGCTGGTGCACTCCTCTGCAGAGGTCTCAGCATCATTCCTGCATGGTCCAAGACGTGGGGGTGAGCACAGATGTGGTTGTGGAGGATGTCGAGGCAGGCTGGATAATGACCTTTTTATTCCTTATATATTTCTGTTTGTTTTGTTGTGGTTGTTTGTTTGTTTTCCAGAAAGAGCCTCCTGAGCACAGCACAGTGCCCTGGGTCTTCACAGCACTTTGGAAAATGCAGTTCATGGAGCATTTAAAGAAACAAATTTTGTTCCTATATTTTTCACTAGGGGAAGGGAAATGACCCAAGCTGTGGCGCGTGTTACGAGCTCCGCGTGAGCACAGTTAACCACACAGGACAATGAGCAAATCGCATCGCCTTTATGGCTTCCAGGAATCAGCTGGGCTATCTCCTGCCAGCATCCCAAGGGCTGCTTTAACCTGGAGAAACCCGTGATGAACAGAGGCAGGCAGTCAGGAGCAAAGCACAGACCTAGTCAGTCTTTGGCGTCCTTTTTCATTCAGACAAATTTTAAATGTTAAATAAATACTGAAGGAATCACTTGTCACCACAAATTATTCCTTTGAATGTTTACTGTTCATGCCAGCTTCCCTGGGGTCCTTCCCATTTAGAAACAACTTTAACAAGCAATCCCATAAAACATTGACCATTATTCCCCAAGAAGTTGTGCCTAGTGACTTGTTACACAGAAATATGTTTCCAATTTCGCTTTAAGACGTATTAGAAAGGGGTCCACAGTATTTTTTAGATTAGCATTTAGTGCCATGTGGAAATGGCAATTATAAATTGCCACAAGCTGTACTTATAGCCCTTACTTTTGTTTAACCGTTTAGGTGGTGCTTCTCGGTCCCCTTCCCTCCGCGGGACCGGGAGAGTGATTTGCTCGCCGCTTGCCTCAGCAGTCCTTGCCAGGGACAGGGACAGCGACTGCTCGGATGCACAATCGCATCGTTGTTCCCTGATGGATGCGGAGCCGGCGCGGGGCCGCGGGGACACGTGCGAGAGCCGCTCGTGCCGTGCCAGGGCCTTGGGTTTCAAGGGCGAGATGAAGGACGGGCTGAAGCTCAGCAGCTCCAGGGGAGCAGAGGACTTCAGGAGAGGCATGGAGCCTGAGACGGGGACCAGCAGGTGGTGCCACTGCAGACGGAGGTCGCAACTTGGGCTTCTTCCTCTGCAAAGCTTACATTTTGGAAAAAAAAAAAAACAACAACCCAACAGCATTGCTAGTTCATGATGGCCAGTTCCAAATTCACATTTGCAGCCAAAATATGCCAGTTTAAGTTTTCTCTGACCATCCTTCTTTTGTACATAAGCTTATAATGTATTCATGATAAGAAAGAGTAAAGTCTTTCTCTGGTGGTGTCTCCCTGTCCCTGGCTTCCCTTTGGACAATACCCAGATGTAGGTGCCTGTCTTTTCTAGAAAAAGCAAGCTAGCAGGCCCTAAAAACCCAGCTGAGCTTGACTTGGTTTGGACCGGGTCCCACAATGGGTCTCAGCCCATTTTAGTGTGAATTTCGGTGAAAGATGCTGTGAGAGACAAAGGCAAACTGCAATGGAGACGCAGCTGGTGACAGCAGACTCAACATCAACAGAAAGGCATGAGCACCAGGTCCAAAAGGGTTTACCCTGAGCATTATATTTCTATCCTGTAGAATTAGAGGGCAACAACCAGTATAATATTGTTTTGCAGAGAGTAACAGTGTCAGCTACTCTCACTTTGCACAGTAATAAGTACTCCATGCAAGAACCTGTACTAACAAAAGGAAATGATTGTGCCATTTCATAATAAAAATTTCAGATAAAAGGATTAACTTCAAGGAAACAACAAAGGCCCTGAAGCAATAATTCATGACAACATTTTAATTAAAAATTAATAAGGGGGCAAGGTGGGACCAGGACAGTGGAAGATTATGACTGAGGGCATCTTCAGGAACTGAAATGAGTTTCAGAAAAATACATCAAACCGCAACAAGACTCTGAGAATGAGGCAAGCCATGAGATCCGAGGCAGGGAATGCCATTCCTAAGCTCTGTGATACATCAACTTCTGTGAAAGGGCTGATGTGACAAAATTACCCCCACTAGTGGGATGCTGGAGTCCATGGCTATGGTCACATCAGCAAGTTGTGAGGAGCAATGGAAGCACATCTGCAGGGGGAAGCAGTTGATGCTCAGTATCCATTATCTCTGCTTTATGCATTTCTGGGTTTTTAAATTACCATTATTTCAGAAAAGCTCCATTGTGGTCTGGTGGACTGGTTTCCAACTGCTTGTTTGTGTCTGAGGTGCAGTACAGGTGCTCCTGGAACGCATCCATTTAGTCCCATCCAACAGTAGTCCCATTCACACGTACCTGGATGTGTGTGCATCTTTCCTTGGAGCAAACCAACAGAGAGGATCGGGACGTGGCTGGGAATTCCTCTTCAAAAGAGCACTCCCCATCTGAGCTGGCACACTGATGTACGATGCAGTTGCTGGTTCAAGAAGTCCCTCTCAGACCCAAGCTGTTAAGGGTTTACCTTTCACTAAAGAGAAGATGTGGGAGCTCCTTAGTCAATTTAGTAGATCTCTGCTCACTCAAATAGACTCTTCAGCTTCAATGAAAGTACTTGTGTGATTTAAATAATCATCTTGAACGCAGTGGTTGCTGATCTCACCCAATCAAGTTATGCTGTCTGGTTGTTTATGCAGGAATTTGTTTAAAGGGGACACAAGCTGGCTATAGACGATTTGTTTAGACTGCTTTTGGGAGCAGAACTGGGTTTAGTTTTAGGAATTATAGGCCTGTCCCTTCAAATTCTTACTACTGAGCTTGGGAGCTTAGTTCTCCAAGATGCTGGTACCTCTGGCCTTTCTCCAGCAAAGCACTCAGGCTGCTGGTTGACATTTAAGCCTGGGAATGATCCTTCTGTGCTCAGCAGACTCCTTGGTCTCGCACACACTCCAGGGCTGCGGTGGGTGACCCCCGTTTGCAGGATTGATCCCAAATTCTCGGAGGGCAAAGTTATTTGAGAATTTAGTAAGCACCAAAACAAAAGTTTTGATGTGACATTTTTCAAGTATTGTAAAAATCCTGTTAACCTGTTAACACTCGCTGGTGTGCTATATTTGTGTTATCTCAGAGCGGATACATTTCTCACTTACTGGAACTTTAACAGCTAATAAAAATAGAACTTCTGAACTTTCAAGGACCCTTTGAATAGTGTAGCTGTACAACATGTCTGCACTGCAGCAGAGGTGAAAGGGTTTGTAGAGGTCTGCATGACACGCAGCCTTGCTTGGTGCAAGCAGTAACCAAGAGTCGCTGTTGCATCCTCCACACAAAACTAAATAGGCAATTACTGGAAATGCAGGCAGCAAAAATCCGTTCGGACCCACTTGACACGTGCTGACTTTAGATAAAGCCAATGCTAAACAATAGGGATGCAGCCTTTCCCCCAGGAAGTCAATGGCAAAATTCCCCCTGACTTTGTCAGAGTCAAGATATCGTCCAAGGGCTGAACCTCCCCCTGATGACTTCTGCAGGGCCACTTAGAGCAGCACTGCTTGTAAGAGACTCAGAAGTGGTTCTGAACCAAGATAATGAACTGTTGTTTAGGACGTTTTTCCCGACATAAAATCCATAGTTTCAGAAAGGCAGAGGTGCACAAAGATTCCCTTCCCCTGATCCAAGAGAGTCGCATCAGGCTTCAAAGAGCCCCGCGCTCCGGAGGGATACCACACTGGGATGAGGAAAAGCTGCGAACAAATCGGAGTTAAGATAAGAAGTAGTGTTTCGCTGCCATGGAAGCAATAATAGGATATCTCTGTGCTGAGGATTGGTTTGCTGGAGTTCTGGAAGCAGTTGTTTCCCCTAACGGTGTGTATGATATCGATACGTCCGTGCTGCACCCCTTGCAGTCCCGGCGGTGTTCCTCAGAGGATGAGAGCAGAGCAGGGCCGAGTCCTTTCTCACAGTTTTTATAAATGGCTGGCAAGGCCACCCTGCCAGAATGAATTATAGCTATCTCCCGATACAGTCTGAGCTGGATTAGCTGCGTTTGTAATTATCACTCCAGGAGAAGAAGGGAAAAAAAAAAAACCAACAAAAAACAAACAACACAAAAAACTGCGACTGTGTAAAAGGAAGCCTTTTTGATTTAAGTTCCTGGCACGCACAGTGCAAACAATTTCAAAAGGTTTCAGCTGTTTCAGCCTGAGTAGAATGATGCTGTAGGGCCTGGCCGTGCAAATGCTACTCCAGTGAGCAATCCCTACTCACACAGGCGATTTCTTCTGTATCAGGAGCACATCTGTGCTCACAAGGGCTCACTCCTTGGAGGAACTTAAACTGGCAGGATGGGGCTCTTATTTTGCTATGGTTGTGTTAGCCCTGATTTCAGGGAAGGGGGGAAAAAAAAACCAAACAAAAAACAACAAACCAAAACCGAGTCTTTTTTTTTGCTCTGGAAATCTGAACCTGAGTGTGGAAAGTGAGTTCTTACCTACTGAGGGCATTTGAATTTTTTCTGAGGTTGTTATTGAAGTTCAAAGCAGATAAGAGCTCTAGCTGGGGCTAGCAAGCCACTGTAATGCAACACTTATCCAATTTGCAAGGATGTTAGTAGCTTCAAAGTTCCCTCTAAAGGCAAACTAAGCTTCACAGGCTTGCCCAGCCAGAAGTAAGTTATTCTGTAATGAAGGTGAGAGGCAGAGAAATGTTGGTAAGAGGCTCGGCTTCCTTTCTTGGCTGCTATTATATCATTCCTTCAAGTTACAATAAAATAAGCTGCACTGTAGTTGTAGAGCAAAGAACCCAAAAACTAACAGGAGAAAAAAAAAAATAAAAAAAGGAAAAACGAAGCTTGGTTTAATAAATGACCAAGGAAGATCATTTTACCAATAGGTGAAATCCATAGCATAGGGGTTTTTTTCAGTTTTATTTCTGAAATGTGTGGTCTTCCTGTATGTTGATTCTGCCTTTCTGTGTAACCAGCCTTTTCTTTGTACTACATCTGACTTCAGGAATTAGGAAGAAGATTCTAACAGACTGATTAAAACATTTTCTTACCTCTTGCCGTCTGAGAAACACTGCCTAGATAGAGAGATGCTTTGCAGATTATTTATGTGGGTGAAAGTAGCAGGGACTTTGCAAGCACTCCTTATAATATTTTTTTTTCACAAAGTATTTTTTTTTTAAAAAAAGAATGATGGCTGAAAAAAATCAAATGTTTCTGGGCTGGCTTTCAAATGATGCGATACTGTGGGTAGGTGTGTGTGGACAGTGCAAGGACGGGAAGGCTCAAGTGATACAGCACAACACTGGATGGAGGTACCCAGCTCCGTTAATTTAAAGCTTGCTTAACACCTGAAGCAAAGTCACCTCGTGATCTGCCTGGATGCTCTTCTTGAATGTGGCATTTTGCTTCTTAATTCTACTAAGTGAAAGATTGCCGCACTAATTTAATATATGAACTAAGACAAAGAGAAGAAATCAGTCAGTGACTAATAATACATGAAATGTCATTTATATTTCTTTTTTCCTTATGATGTAAATTATTAATATACATTCCAGCCACCTGAAAAAATAGAATGCTTGCCAGTCATGGAACATTTTTTCTTTTTTTAAATCATATCAGAATAAAATGAGAAATTCTCAGAAATCTGTGCAGCTAATAATGTCTACAATTTTAATTCTTTTTTCCACCAAGCAATGTAAACCAGCATCCCTGGTAGTTATTAACTAAGGAAGTGATCTCATTGCTACGCAGCTAAAAGAGTATTTAAATTTAAATTCAAGTTTGAAAGATCCACTTTAGTCTCCCTACTTAGAAATGGGCAGTCAGCCAGCCTGGCTGTAGACCAAGAAATCAGTGTTTCTCTGCACAGACAATTCCAGAGAGGACCATTTCAGATTTCAGCAACAAGTTTTCAGAAAACAAGCAGTGAAATAAAAGATATTAATAAGATATCGTGCTTCTGATACGATGTACATATCAACATTGCTCACTGAGCTAGTGCTCTTACGCATGGAAGAGTACAGGCTCAGATAAAATCTGAACATACTGAAAGAATAAAGTACCCTTCAAGTGTCTGAGATGTCCACAGTGCTCCTGGATGAAGAGAAGGTGCTGGTAGTCAGCATGCACTAGTCCCTGTGAGTTTGCACGCCTGGATTTCACATATAAATGATAAATGGTTCTTTAGAAAAGTTAAGGTTTTCAGAGAGATTTTAACCCCTTAGCAGTGTTTGTGTTTTCTCAGCATTGTAGAGGTCCTGCGTCTGCTGCAGCTTGGACCTCCCATAGCAGACTTTTGCACCTTACCCGCTCCAACTCCTTTTGGTGTTTCCCCTTCCTCCTTTTAGGCTCCACGAGAAGACAGAGACAGGACATCCTCCCCACCAGCTCCATGTTAACAAGTCATTTGGCACAATAAATCAAAGCAGAAGGTGCTGAGGCCACCTGCACATCTACATGGTACTTTTTGAGGGGTTTCTCTTCAGTCAGAGTTTAGCCTGGCTGCCCAGGTTGAACGTCCCCACCATGCACACACCTGAGAGCCACCTGAAGGACTGGTGGTTTGGTGGGTGCTGGGTCCTTGTGATAAGCCTGCGCTCAGTGTTTCGGTGTCAGGATGAAGTGTGTTTGGCACTGTCAGTCTCTGGTCACATTGTCCATTTTTTGACAAAGTACTGCTCATTTGGTTCTGAATGTGCCGGTGAAACCCAAATTTAGATTGTTTATCACAAGAACCCAGCAAACTTAGATTCAGTGGATATGACTAAGAAAAAGTTGGTTTTTATCTTCTTAAGCCAACTTTGTATTAGGTTTATAATTTCTCTGTTGTTCTGAGTAAGATAGTAAGTATGTCTACATAGTAATTACATTATTTTACAGTTAGCTGGTATGTAAATTATTTTGGAGACATTTTGTGGACAACATCAAGCTGCCTGGCCACAGAAACAATAAAAATGCACATCCTTAAAAAACATTAATAACCCCATTTTTATACATATGTTCATCAATGTGAATTACTTGCATGTAAGCTGAAAGCTCTAATTTTCTTCCTAAGCGTGTTCACCCCCAAGCCCAGCCAGTGCTTGGTCAAATATTGCGATATCTGCACAATGCTGTCAGCAAGCACAGCTGAGAATCCTGCCCAGCTGTAGCATCAGGTTCAGATGAAGGTTTCAGGCTTTGAATTGCGGAAGTTGTTCTCCTTCAAACAAAGTGAGCAGCTACTTCTAGAGGAAGAGCCTGATAAGAAGATAATAAGCCCATTCTTTTTTTTTTTATTTATTTTATGTTATTTTTTTAAGCCTAACAGCAAGAAGCCAAGTCTTGTTGTCTCGTGTCACACACACAGCTGTAAAAGATGCTGTAGCTTTGTTGCTTTCACAACAGGATTAGATGAATAATACGATACTTTGAAATTGTCAAGGACCATTCATGTCTATTTTTTTCTACACACTGAAGTCAAAGCTAACAGTTAATTCATCCCTTTTGTTTTTGTAAAAAACAAAACCAAAAAACCCAACAAGACTCCAAGAGACTTGAACCAAGAGTCCAAAAGATTTTAAAAAGTCCAAGAGACCAAAAAGTCCAAGAGACCAGATGGTGCTGCTCAGCAGCTCTGTTCTGCTCATGGCTCTGTGGTCCCCCGAGATCACCACAAGTCGTGTACCCCAAAGGTCAGGCCTGTGCTCTGCTCCTGATGCTGCCTCACAAACAGGAGGTAACAAAGCAGGAACAGTTGCCGTTAAGCATGATCATGCTGCAGGCTGGTACAGCATTTCCATGAAGTCTCTGAAGATGTTCCTGCTCCCTTTAGTGTGAAGTCTGGATTCTGAGCTTGTTCTGGGCCTGATATACCAGAACGGAAAGTGATATAGTTGATTGGAAGTTAATTTTTATGCTTATACTGTTGCTGTTTGAATTAACAGTTAACTGAGGTTGTTGTTTCACATGCCTTTGCAGGATTGGAGGGAGATTTATGCGTATATGGGTTTGGAGAGGGAGAAACAATAAATTTGTTACGAAGACTTTGCAGAGAAGACAGAGCCATGCTGTAGTTGTGATAAGGAAGGCTGCTTTGAAAAAGCAGAGACCATATGAAGTCCATTAAGAAGTGGTGAACTGCATAAAAACAACAGCAACGTCCTTTCCTGTGACTCCTTGGAATATAAGAGCTTGCATAGTGCTTCAAAGGCACTTCAACAATAACAAAATTGGGGGCTCACGGTCAGGCACTTAAACCCATGTAGGGCAGTAGGAAGAGTGAAATGTGTTCTCTCTTTGTAAAACCTCCCATGCGTCTTATCTTATTTTCTCCCTTTCAGTGTTTACTCAGCGTCCATCCTCACCGAGGCCGGGTTTGTAGTACGTGAATGAATGAAGACCTCTTTGAAGTTGCTGTACAGAGCAAAATAGTTGAAGCTTTTCTTTGATAAGTCCACATGAATAGAGCCATTTTCTATTAACACATCTTTTACTGATGTGGCTATTATGCCTTGAGAGAATTAAGAACCCTTTTCAGATGCATGTTTGCAGCTCCCATTAAGGCTAACGGTTCTGCAAACGCTTCTTTGGAGGAAGATGTGCTTAATGGTAATTACAACACATTTGCATGCGCGTCTTGCTTTTAATCCAGAAAGCGCTCAACATGCTTTACAAATTTCACCAACACACTTACACATGTTGTAAATGTAGAATCACTTTGTCAACAGCTGCTGTACAGCCACCTCGAGGTGAAACGCAACAGCTGTGTAACAACACAAAGCAGCACCGCAGAACGTGGCAGGGACCAGAAAGACTTAAATTGCCTTATCTAGTTGAAACCACAGGGAGAATTCCAGGTAAGTAGCATGTAAATTACTCAAAATTTGGCCTGAGCGCTGGAGGTAACACTCCTACTGTTGCAGGGAAAGTGCCGTGGCATTTTTAATGATGGCAATTTGCCTGAACCTCTGTTTTATGTCTCTGTGGAAAGACAGCACCTCCAACTGCAGTGTGATGGCTAACAGAGGCCAGCCCTTGGTCTCCGGCTGAGTCGGATCAAAGAGTGCCACCTACAGCACAGGCACCTCCTTGTCCTGGGGTCTCGCTCGGCCGGTTCTGGAGGTCTGAACCAGCTTTGGTAGACGGTGAGACCAGGTGGGACCACACAGCGGCATGCAAGCACAAATGTTCACAAACAGAAGAAAATGAACACATTTTTAAAAGGGGACAACAAAGCAAGTGGCTGTCGTCAATGTGGAGTAATAGATTGCAAACCTGATGACTCCACCTTCCCCAGGGGATGTGCTACCTCGTATTGGTGTGAAAGAAGTGGTAGCATCCCAGTGTCAGGATTTTCATTGTCTTGGATGTAGGAGCAGACAAATGACACTCTTGGCTGTGAATGCTACATGGCTCCGTGGTTCGAGGTTACCATATGAAGCAAATGTGTGGAGTCTTCTACAGCTGGAGAAGCCACTGTGATTGAAACAGACCAAAAAATACTTGCTTTCTGATTCATGGAAATGTAATAAGTCTTTATTCAGACTTTGAGACTCTGGAAAATTTTGGCATATTTCCCATCAGTATGATCTCCTTGAGGAAGAAGGAGAGAAGAGTGGGTTTTCATGCCATCTGTTGTCTTTCCTGCAGACCGTGTGCCTGATCCCATGTAACTCATCCCCAGACCATGCCTATTAACTAGACCTCACATTATATTCGCACACTGTCTTGGGTTCATCCCCCTTCCTGTTGCAGGACAATAGTCCTTCCTTTGGTAGCAGGGCCCCCCAGTAAATGGCAGCTGGTGTTTGGGACATACATCCCCACGTGGTGTTTCTGGGCAGCTGTAAAACCCCTTCCCGGATATCCTGGCTGGGGAGGCAGCCACTGGGGACAGGGAGCAGGACCCTGGGGAAGATGCTTCGAGCATCTCATTTTGCAGCCCGGTTTCCACAGCAGAACCTGACCCCCCCACCCCCAGCCGGAAATTACCTACTGTGCAAAATCCAAAATAAAAGCCCGTTCTGCAAAGGAAAAGATCCTTCCCGCTGGCAGATACCTCTCTTTTCAACTTCAGCAGGAA
>JAHREE010000152.1:2469962-2562883 GCA_033628505.1 Tringa tobata
GCGCGGAGGGGCTCGGGGTGGGCTGCGGCACCGACCCACCGCAGGGCTGGGGTGGGCTGGGGGTGGCTTGGGCAGCCCCGGGAGGGTTTGTGTCGCCGCTTCGGGCCTGAGAGTCACGTTAGGGAAAACAAAGTGGAAACGAGCTGGCGAGCATGTGTTGTCAAGCTCTCCTCTTCCGACGGCTCCAGATGGGGACCACATGGAGTCCAAAGTAAAAGTGCAGCAAATGAACCTAATCCTCTAATTCTCCGCCTGCAGTGAAATGGGCTCTCACTGTTGCTCTCCTAATGAAAGAGCAAGTAAGCAGTCATCTGTCTAGGTCGCTCTTATTGCCTCTTATTGGCATAACTGAATTTTACCATGACTAGCTAAAGCAGCAGAGAGAAACAAATTATAGTCTATTTTCTGAGCCGGTTTTGCAACAGAAATAAGAAACATATTTTTCGTTTGGGAGGACAGCAACACACAGCTTTATTTTTTCCTTCTTTGGATGGGTTTTGTTTTATAAAAAGCAATTTCCCCAACTTTTCTAATTACCCACCGTAGCCCTTTGATCTCCCTCTAACCTTGCTATTAATTACTTCTCTAAATACAGCAGCAGCAGCAGCTTTTCATAAGACTTTTATTCTTCTCGGGACCTGACACAACTTCCATCAAAGTGAGTAAAAGCCTTTCAATTCACTTTAGACAAAGGGCCTTGCATCAGGCTCTTTGTGAAAATGCATAATCCACCATTAAAAATAAGGCAGGTCACTCCTCCACCCTTCTCCTTCTGTTGGTTTTAGTGGAAGGGAATCAGCACAAACATAGAAACCCTAACACTGATAGAAAATAATTGTGTCTCCAGTAAGTACTGTGCAATATGCAAATAAAGGACTGCCTGTTTCTCATGCTAAACATCATGTACAGCGTTGCTTTACTCACCAAAGAGGCTAGCAAACTCTTTGGTTTTTTAATAGCATGTCCTGAAAAATAATGAAAGGCAGGATTTCCACATGCTATTGTTTACTGCTGTCTAGACTATGCTGTGAAATGTACATGGCAGCTCTTTGGAGGTGAGACCTTTTTGTTTCCTGGCCATACAGCTGGAAATCATGTTCTGAATGTCCTGGACATTCATGGGTAAGTATAGAATTAATTACTATAATGTATTTTTAAGTGTCTGATGAAATTACAGCACACAGCATACTCCAGTCAAATTGTAACTGCCATTATAACTACATATTTGATGTAAGAAGGGGACAGCCTAGTCTTCCATCAATGTTCTTGCAAAACTTTCATGAGGGTTTCAAGCTGTGTAGCTTGATGTTTAACACAAATGTCACTCTCATGGGAAAATTTTTAATTCACGAGGTGTGGAAATATTCTTAATCATTTATTGAAATTCTTAAAATCCCAGTTACTCACACTGCTATGAAGGGTTTGTCTCTGTCTCCTTGATCCCTTCCTCATGGGCACCAGGGTTACTGACACTCCCCTCTACCCAGCCTGAATCAGATCCAGTCCCACAACCCCTCCCGGCAGGGGAAGGTTTCCAGCCCCAGCTGGTGTGGGGACTTTCCCTGACCTCACTCTGGTTTATCCAGGTCTTTAATGATCTGGAGATCCCAAACCTGAGTATATATTCCCTTGGAAAGGCTCTCACTGCCCAGCACAGGCCTTTGCATTTCATGGAACCCTAGAATGGTTTGGGTTGGAAGGGGCCTTAAAGATTATCTTGTTCCAACCACCCTGTTGTGGGAATTGTCCCTATTGACTTTGTTACAACTCCTGTTGGCACATTCCCCCAGCCTGGACTCTTATGGTGGCAGCCTTGCTCTCAAAGGCGTCCACTAATTACCCTGGCTTGGTGTCACCTGCACACTCAATAGGAGAGCACTCCATCATCTCCTTCAGATCATTGACAATGATTCTTCCTCTGCACCCTAAACATGGTCAATCAGATCAATGTTCACAGTTCTGGGAAGGTAACATCAGCTTTCAGACTCTCAGAAATTTTATCTTCCATCCCATGGGGAAATTAATACTCTTTTCTTAGAGGCCAAAACCCAATTTTGCCTCAGTTGATCAAGGCAATTCCTCTATAGCTACTTTGCCTGAATTCTTGTCGTTATTACCTTAATTGGCTTCCCATCAAGGCTCATCAATTAGCTGTCAATATCCTCAACAGGGGAAGCTTGTCTTTTCCCATTACACATTCCTCCCATGAAACACTTGCATCATCTCTGCTTCTCTCCTTTTTCTTCTCCCGGAGACCTTTGATTTTCTTCCCTTTACCATGTTTGCTGTCATCCTTCTTTTCTACAGGTCTTGTATTTTTTGTCTCATCTTTTCCTGTCATTTTCTACCTCCCCATAAGTCTCCTTTTTCCTGTGGTTCCTATCCATCTTACTGGTACTTTTTGTCCTCCTTAAGAACAGTTTTTCTTTTGCTACTACTCCATAGTTGTAGTCTTGGAAGATACTTTGATTATATCAAGTCAGAGCATTCCCAGATGTTACGACCTCATCTTATCAGTGCAGCCATCAAATGTGGGCAAGCAGCCAAGCCAAGACTCTGTTTCGTGAGAATACACACTCCCAAAGGCACTGTCAGGAGAAGGCATTCCCTCAGGCTGCTCGTTTGTCTTTATTTCAAAGCACTTCAATTTCAAGTTCAAAACCTAGTAACAGGCAAGAAGAAGCTGAAGCTTTCTGAATTCTCTCTTATGGGCTTTCAGAGTCTTTATTTAAGGATCACTTTCTCCTTGCAATGGGACTTGCTCTCCTAAATTATTCAGTTATTTCTGAAAGGTATACCCTTGAATAACCCTTTGGAAGGGGTTATTCTATGGAAGAGAGAGATATTATCAAAAATTCAGAGGCATCACAACTTTAGACTGTGGTTATGTGAGGTTTAGACCATAATATGACTTATTTTAACCTATTAATTGCATTTGTAGACATCTTCATTACTTGAGCTGAATAATAAAATATTTTCACTATATTTTTTTGAAAATAAATGGAACAAAAGTACCAAACATTTTTCTTATTTTAATTTAAAGGCAAGTGAAAACTATAATTTAATCAACATCCTGAAAAATCCTGAATAAAAAGAGACTGTGTATTGTAGAAGACCAGCTAAGCTTAACTGAATTTAAATGATAAATTGGAGCTGGTCTTATAAGAATAATACATTTTAAAGTGACACTTCAAAGAGAAGTATTTTTCAAAGGACAAGTTCGCAACAAACTTGTGGAAGTCTTATAATGACAGCCAAAAAAATTCTACGGGTAGAAGAAATTAGCGAAACTGCAAGCTATAAAAGATGGGGTGGGGGAGAAAGTATTACAGAAGGGTATTTTAAAAAACTTATTTTCAGATGATACAAAAGTTCAGTCATTTTTGTTTCTCACCTTGGAGTCATGTTAGATGTCAGTTTTCTTTTGGAATAGCTGGTATTTTGGTTCTGTAGAAAACTCAACATCTATGAAGAAAGCCTGTGTGCTTTGACAAGTATGACCTGGAATCTGAACATAGCCACCTGTGTTAATGTGCTTGATTTTTCTGGGAAAAAAAAAAAAGAGAAAATAAATGCATAGACAAATCCAAGTAATACAACAGCTCATTGACTTTAAAACATATAGACAATACAGCAGATAATTTTCTTTTGTCAGTTTTAAATCAGAGTTGTGGTGATCATTTAGGAAGAGATCTGTTCGGGCTTTTTTGTGTTGGTAGGCATATATCGTTTTACGTACGTGTGAACTCTTAAATTTGTATTGTACGTGCTGTGTACTTAGTACACTATATTCATTTTGGCTCAAAGTTTACTTCCAGGAGCAGATCCAAATAAGTTCAACTTCTTTTTGTTATTTTTCTTTTTCTTGTTCCCTTCTGCACAGCTATTTGCTAAATCTCACCATTTTTGTGGTTGTTCTGGACTGTGATGTGTTTTCTGATACCTTCTGGGGTTGGCACAAAGGAGCGTTCTCTATCCACTGAAAATAAAGGTGTTCAGCCTTAACAACAGCAAAGGTTCCCTTCAGGTTCTTCTGGTCTGTTCATCAGCTTTCCTAATTCAATGCAAGACACAATTTTTCCAAGAACTGTCTTCCTTGTAGCTTTCGTAGCAGTGGTCCTCCTCGCCAAGAGATATCAACAGTATTAACCAAACCTCTGCTGTAGGCACCAGAGTGCGACATGCATCTTGGATGCACCCTTCTGTCTTCTGCACTACTTCTGTCACAGGGTCCAGCCAGCTGTGATGAATTCTCACAAAACTCAAACTTGCTTATTTACTTAGTTACAATTTAGATAAACCAAAATCTTTTAGTCATTATATTTTTGCTTTGGCAATGCAGAAGAATTTAATCTCATTTCCTACTCCATCTAGGCATGGGTGTTGCAGGATCTAAACTCAGTTTGTTTCCTCGCTTTACTGCCCTGAATGTTTACCATTAGTAGTTTTGCTTTAACAGCATAAGTTGTTACCCTTCTCCTAATTCTGCATCCACTGACGGAGAGTAAGTAAAAATATCAATTGATTTTACTGATTCACAGTGACGTAAATGAGAACAAGGTATTTAACCCACACAGAAATACCATGATGGGTTCCGAGTCACAGGGCAAATTTGTAAAATGGGTGGGGTTGTCAGTTATGGACAAAGCAGATAAAGAAGACAGGTTTATGAGTGACTTTGTAAACTTCCCTTCTGATAAGGGAATCGTGGAATTAATTTGTCTTAGATATAAGGCAGAAGAGCTTTATTGCTGCTTTAACTTGTGCCAAATGGATACCCACACCAAAAACCCTTCCCCGTATCTGGGATTGCAGAGGGCTGGGAAGAGTGTATGGTTTTATTGGACAAAAGGGTGTATCTGGAGAGAACAGAGGAGATTTTGCACGCCCAAGCCCATCGTTGGGTTTGAAGGAGCTGCTTGGCATAGTTTGGCCTGGCTGGCGGGCCTGTGATTAGTTCCCAGCACTGCTTCTGTACCACCAGAGGGCAAGAGTGTGGGTGTACATTTGAATATCTGCCTATACTCATAACCAATGCAATTGCTTTTAGTTTCAAATTATGCTGGGCAACAAACGCATGTTACTTTTAACAACTCCACTGATATCGATCCATACGGTTTGTGCAAAAGGTAGGAAAGTCCTTTTACTAACAGAAAAGAGTAGGTCCTAACTGGATGTCATGCTGTCCCTAACCAAAACAACTGTTTCAAAAGAGCAGCCTGACATTCACTGTTTGTTGTGATAATAGCTTTTTACTTTCCTGCTGCTTCCTGAAAGCAATTCCTCACTGTTTACCCAAGCTGCAGGGGGAAAACCAGAGTGACCCACCGAGGGTCTCCATTTAATCGTCCAGCGGTAAGGAATGAGGAAACCTCTCACAAGATCACTGTCCACCAACACCCAGTCTGGTGAGGGCACTCTGTCAAGCACGTTGTTCTGATCTGCAGAGCAGCATCGTCCTGCAAGGGCTGGGAGCATGGGGAGGAAAAATGGATGGATCCAAGATGGACAAAGTGTTCCCTTCTCAGAAGGCTTGAGCAAAACTCAGCAGTGATTCCCAGCATTGGGGTGAAAAAAAAAAACAAACCAAACCAAAACCAACCAAAAAACCCCAAAACAGAACAAGCAAATGAAAAACTAAAAAACCACCACAAAAGAGGTTGGAAAGCGGCAGACAGAGTTGTCCTCTCTTCCTCTCTTGCATCTGGTGCAAGGCAGGAGGAAGAGGGGAGGATGTCAGTGCGATCATCCCCACTGTGCCTTGTGTTCTTCAATGATGGATCCTGCTGTAGACTCCTCTTACGTACAAACCATGTTCACTCTGCACACTCAATGCCAGCTGAAGATTGGTTGAGCTACTGTAGCTCCTGCACCCGTCTCAATGGAAATTGTAGACAAGACTCACCTTCTAGCTCAAGAAGGTTTTTGTCTTTTTGGTGTGCTTGAGGATGCCACAAAATATACCCATCCAATCCATTTATTAGCGTTCATGCTGGAAGGCAGCAGTTCTGTTGCAACACAGAGTAGCACTGGCAGTATTTTCCTGATCAGCATTTTCATTTGTCCTCCATTCTACTTGAGGATAAAGACATGTTTTCGGATTTGTTGATGGAAGTTTCCCCAAGCCCACAATCACATTTCCATGGAAATTTCCCTTAGCCCCAACTGGAATCACCTTTCCATCCCCTTCTGATTTTTCCAGAGGAACCTCAAGGAGTACATCCTGGGCTGGGTCCTTCAACAGATCTTTGCTAGAAGTTTTGATATTTTTATACCTGAGGCTGCCAGATGGGAGGCACAGTTTTAAAATTTCTTTTTTATTGTATTCAAGGAATATTTTTGCCTTAGAGAAATGGGCCCAGTTGTTTTTCAGTGCAGTTTCTTCTGGGAGAGCACTACCAGACACCAGGGTTACCTGCTGCCTCTGCCATAGAGACAGCTCTTGGGACAAATACTGCTTTATCAAAAAGGGAATATGTCTGCAAGGAAGGCAGAGGCATACATGCATTTTGCTCATTTCAGTTCTGGGATTATTCTGTATATTTCTAAGCTAGCCACATGAAGCCACTGGGCTGCCTATGATCACTCCCTTTGGCAGAGGGTATAATTGATTTTAAAAGTATAAGGGCACTGAGTTCATGTGCAAAATAATAATAGTGGTTATTGCTTACTGAGCATTACACACAAGTCTCAGTATTGCAGAAATATTAGCTAACTGAAATACCTTGTTTACAGCTGAAATGACAGTAAAAAAGAAAGCTAGAAAAGTCTTATAAGAAACCATTCATTAGCAGTTCTGATGGTCATGTTTGCAACCACTGTAAATAATAAAATGTTCATCTTTGGGAACAAAGAAGAAAGACTGTTCCTAGAAAACAGAAGATTTTTCATAGAAAGCAGCAATTCAGGGAAGAGTTTAGGGAACATCATAAATAATTGCTTGGAAATGTGCTCTAAACTCAATCTGTGGAAACAGAGGTAGTGCAATCTTTCCATAACAAAAGGAATGGCAAGCAAGCCCTGTAGAAACAATAGTAATGCCACCTAGCTGCCATACGGGGCTTTTCATGGCAGGTTTCAAAGCACAAAAGAAGTCAGGATGGAACAAATACTAAATATTTTTTCATTCTGCCAAAATGACACTATGTAACATAAATCAGGGGAAAAAATCATTTGGAATAATTGGAACACGTTATTATGCCAAAAGGAAGAATCTAATAAAATGAAATATTTTATTTTATTTTATTTTAGAAGTACTATAATGCTTTTATTTTGCAGTGAAGTTTGAATGAAAATGTCATTTTCAAACTCAGAGTCTGATTTTAAACCATACAGGGCAATTTGTAAAATTTTTCCATTTCCCTCCTGACATTTTCAAAAGAATTGGCCAAGAGTGCATTTCTCACGAACAGGTCAGACCATGTTCAAAGCTGCCTTGCCTTGTTCCCACAGCTATAACTACATTTCCCTTCCCGGTGCCCTCAGGAGCCAGGAAAAAAATTATTTTCTCTATGCACAGCTTTAATGCCATTTTCTGCCCCCATCCCTCAGCAGCTGATGGGGTGGATGGTCCCTGGGAGAGGACAGAGCACCCATGTGCTGTCGGCCATCCTTTTAGGGTCTCCTGCTTCACCTGCATGCACAGAGCTAAAGGAGATGCTAGATTTGAGGGCTAAAAGGAAATTACCTCAATGCCAGAGTTCCAGGGGCATTTGCAGGATTTTAGACCCCACTTCCCCAATACAAACGACCACTCAATCCATCCGTTCCTTCCTTGGGAGAGGCTTTTAGGGTTTGGGGTGTCTGAGTTGGCTCCTGTCCCTCACCCATGATAGGCAATAATTTAGTACCTTGGATTAGTAATCAGGCTGAGAAACTCCAGCCCAAGTTAAGGCACTCCATTTAGGAGATGCTGGATGAAATTTAAAACCTGTGAGGTCAGACTGCTTGATCTGACCTGTTGGTTCCTTCTGCCCACAAGACCCCACCGCATAGCCAGGATTTAGCAGGAATACTCCCCACTTACCGGCACGTAAAATAGTGTTAGGTGATATCCAACGTTTTAAACAGAATGTGCCTTGCAAAAGACCCCATCTGACCTTAACTGGAAACAAGAAGAGTCTGTGCTTTTGGATTAAAGGCCCTCATACATTAGTAATAAATCTAATAAAAGAAATTGATTAGTTCCTCAGCAGTGGCCAGACCTTAGGGCAGATAACGGTGCTCTCGGTGCTGGCAAGGAATAGGCTGTAGAATGTACTCATGACTGTGTGGCTGCCATGGTGTGTATGAAACCAGAGCCCCTGCTTAGCACTTTTAGAACCAAATCTAGAATGAATAGTTAATGTGCTTATGCACCTTCAACATGGTATGGGATTATGAGAAGCCTTCTCACGTTTAGGAGATGCCAAAAGTCACACATGAAAATGCTACAAAGAAGATAGGAAATTGTAAGACCCTTTTATCTGGAAAGAAACTTTTTAGCAGGGCCTGTTGTGACAGAACAAGGGGTAAAGGCTTTAAACTGAAAGAAGGAAGGTTTAGACTAGATATAAGGAAGATATATTTTATGATGAGGGTGGTGAAGCACTGGGAGTGGTAGATGCAGCATCCCCAGAAACATTCCAGGTCAGGTTGGATGGGGCTGTGAGCAACTTCATCTAGTTGAAGATGTCTGCTCAATGCAGGGGGGTTGGACTAGATGGCCTTTAAAGGTTCCTTCCAACCCAAACCATTCTATGAGTTTATGATTCTAAGAAGACATTTTGTGCTAACAAGGAAAGAATCATCCTGTGTTTTGCCACTACCTGCAGTAATATGTCATACATAAGAGAGGAGTGTGTGACATGTGACAATGCATGCCTTGGCTCCATGTTACATGTGTTCATTCATCCCCCATGCAAGTATTGCAAGCATACCAGGAGGTATTTTGACCGGTAATAAAATTCACACTTCTACACAAGATTAATTCAGAATGTGCTTGATTTCTTGCAAAGAATTTGTGAGGAAACCTTAATCTAAAATAAAATCTGTGAAATTAAGGGTGATGAGTGTCTGGGGCTCTGTTGCTCTACTTTGCAATGTGCATTTAAAAATGCAGTGACAGGACTTGGTCCTGTGCATTATATTGGCACTCTGTTATGCGTGTGATTGGGACGTCAAAGCATTTTGCTAACCAGCCTCCTTGTACGCTGGGCAGATCTTGATGCTGTCTGATCTTTAGACCTAGCCCTCTGATTATCCATGCTATATACATTTTATCTCACTCCTGACATCCGGTCTGCAGTTAGCCATTCCCAGTGCAATACACCTGGGATGTACACCATAAGGGACTTTTACAGGTAGTTGGCCCCGGAACCAGGGTTTACCCTGGCTCAGACAACAGAGGCAATATAGGCAGTACCCGTCATGCAACCTCCAACACTAAGATGTGTTTTGTTGTCAGAATGCTGCAAAGATTTCGAGGTGGTACAGAAAATGAAAAGAAAGTTTCAGATTGATGCGGGATTCAGAATAGAATTGCAACCTAATAGAAAATGCAAGCTTTGGGAAAAAAAAATCAGCACAGGAAAGTTCTTTTGCATGTGGCGGAGCAAAGAGCAACACTTCCCTCTGGGTCAATCTTCATCAATGGTCATTGTTGGATTTTGAACTTTACAAGAAATGCCCTACATGTAACTTGCAAAGATAACTTGAGTCTTTTAACTTCCGTTCTAATAACTGTGTTGTTACTCATTCAAACAATTTTGTTCCCTAAAATTTGTTTGCGGTATTTCTGATCAAAAGGAAGTGAGTACATCTTTAAAACCTGCAGAGCTCTCCAGAACTGGTAACATGATTGAATAGTTTGTAAGTAATTATTTTATACTAGGTTTGTTTATTTTTATTGTGATGTGACTCTACACTAATGATACCATTGAAATTACAAACTGAAAAGACAAATTTAAAAATGGTCAAATTTTACAATGGATATTTCTTTTCCATTTGAATTTCTCTTCCTTTAATTTCTCCATTCCACTGCCAGATCTCTGAAATCCTCTATATGGAATTATTAACTCTCAAAATTTTGAATTCATACTGGTACACTGAATGAGAAAGATCTGCCATTTCCACATTTATGAACTTAGAATACCTCCAGACAACTTGTTTTACATCTTTGGCTCATTGTATTCAGGTGGGTATAACACAGAAAACAAAGGGTATAATTTAGATTTGCTTCACCAATTCAAATTGATAATAAATGCCCTGGCATCAATGGGACCAACAAATGTGAAGAGTTGATGAAGAAATTGTGGATCACATCTGCATGCATTTCCAGCCACTATGTATGCAGTTATTTTGTCTGAAATGAAAAAAAACAACCCAAGAACTGATAATTGCATTCATTTCTGACTTTGTTGTTTCTGTCTAGAGTATTGCAATCAGTGCACATTCCTCTCCGCTCATCATTTCTAGTTTAGGGACTAGCTGATGGCATGGTGGACTTGAAATTCTGATATGCTCTGACTGGACAAAAATTAATAAATTATATGGCCCAATAAACTCACACTGTGAATTTACGAAAATAATGCTCACATCTGGGTAAACTCTTGGGTGAAATTGCTTTCTCACAATGCATATTTTTCATCATCATGTAGCACTTATACTCACCAAGAAGCTAAGTCCAGGACTAAAATACCAGGAGTACTGTAAACCACAACTGGTCCGAAGCTCATGAAATCCACCCTTTGTATTACAGATTTCAGTGGGATTTAAATCAGGGACTTAATTACCTGAGAAAGCTTGCACAGCATAGCATTATGAATAATTGCATTTAATATTCTCATGGCATTATCAATATATATGGTGATGTACAATAAGTAGACTGCCCTAAGTGATTCATAAATCTGTTAATTTATAAGTGATTAAGTTAAAAAAATGCACAGTGGAAAAATAAAAAGATTATTAGTGTCTAAGGAAAAACATTATTCTTCTGATCCTTGCCCTGCGCAGTATTTTATTCGTGGTGCGCCTTGCTATGTAAGACAGAGAGTGAAAGAGCACAATTGCCTTATAGTGTGATGGACCTGTCATGTGGAGAAGTTTTTTTTTTTTCTAAAAGCCAAGAAATCACTTGTCAATGTCAAGTCACCCATCCCCAGTGTGACATTTGCATTGTGAGTCGAAGCACAGCTCGGGGGACGACAAAGCAGTATTGCACACTCGGATCCCATAACTGAATGTGAACAAATGTAATACTCAAGTTTAGCTTTCATGATGAAATAAAAGATATCTCACCCATGAAAGGGGATTATTATCTCTGGTATAGAAGCGTGACCCCTCATTAAAATATCCATGGTCAAGTCCATCTCTTCCAGTGAGAGCTTCTTTTTATTCCGTGGCATTGTTTTAGTTGTCAAAGCCCACATTTTAGTTTGAATCAGACTGTGGGAATTAGAAGTGGATCCAGTCAAATTCTCATGGAACTTTTACCAGCTCTATTTTTTCCTGTAATACAGCACTTTACTGATCATTGATGTTACTTTGCAGAAGTTAGTACTGCTTAGTTTTTTGTTTATACTGAAATCAGTCAAACTTTTGTTGTGTTGCAAACAATTTTTTTTTTCAAATCTGCTAACTAAAGAAGAAACACTATTCTTAAAGCCAGTCAAAACAGAATAAAAACAGGATAAACCTCCCTACTTTTTGGTCTCTTACTATTTTATAAAAAATCAAGATGCTGAGGGCAGATTTTGATTTAAAATTATAACTCTTGAATTATTGAATAATTATTGTTTAATAAGTATTCAGATCTTGTATCTACTATTTGCTCCGTAGCTGAATATTTACACCTAACTGAGCAAAGTTATCTGTAGATTGGGAATTTATTAAAAAGTATGAAGAAGTCAGCCATTAATGCAAGGAGATACTAAGCCCTTTGTTATCATCTGTAGCATTTGGAGTGAATAGATGTACCATATCTTCATTACCTCCAATTAATTGATGTCAGCTATGTAGTGATGATGCTTCAGTACCAGGGATATTTCAATTAAACAAGGGTGGCTGTTCCCTATAGACTGTTGTGCTGGACTCTTGCTCAGGCAAGCATTTGGGCTGTTTTCAGAGGCTTCTCTTTTTTCCAATCTCACTAGAAATTGGATTAACTCAAGCAAGAGTAGGTACATTTTTTTAACTCCTTTCAAGCATCAATGTGAAACAGACCTTGGTTGAAAAAGAAAATTAACTGTGGCCAGAGAGCAGTCAATACATGTGCTTACACTGAACAGTTAGCTAGCTCCTGTAAAAAAGGAGGTACCATTGAAAGGGTGATGGTGACTGATTATTAAAAGAAGGACACGGAAAAGCATAGGAACAGAAATCTGAGGGGATGACAGGGGACACATGAGGGAAGTTTGGGATGGATTTAACTCCCGTGTTTGCTTCACAAACAAGCAGAAGCTCTGTTTCCATGGGTAAACACCCATCAGATGCTTCCATGAGCTGGGAAGAATGTAAAGGCAGAAAATACTTCAAGAATACAGCAAGATCTCTGGAGGAACAAATAACATATACATGTCTTGGTGTCCCTGGGCAGGATGCCAGTGTGGGAGGTGGTGCTGGGTGAGCTCGGGTGCTGCAAAAGGGAAAAGTCAATGACATTTCTGCAATCTAAAAGTCACCTACTCACCACAGAAGCAGTATAAATTATAGTATCTGATATCATATACAGAGTACCTAATGTCATATATCTTCCAAGTAAGGTACTCTTCCACAGAATGAAGGATTTTAAACTGATGAGTTGTTCAGTCTGCATAGGTAGATGCTTTTTGTATGTGTGAGTAAGTTACAGTGACCTTCAAAGGCACAGTAACCAAAAGAAAACATGCTTCTTGTAATGCTCCACAAAGCACCCTTTGGCAAAAGAACACATTAATTCAACAACCTCTGAGGTATTATTTGTAAAAATACATCATTTCCCATATTGGATATCACCCCCAGTTAGCTTCCCCTTGGCCAGTAATGTAAAAACACTTCACTTTTCTCCATTTGTAATTTTCTTTGTATACATTCTTCCTCTACTTCAGCTGAGGGGAATTTAACATTTATGTTCCAAATTCTTCCATGAAGCCTTACTCCTTGATTCATATACGTTCTGACAACATACTTCAAGTTCTTTATTTTAATAAGGAGTGTTTTCATTACACTGTTTGGGATTTGGTGGGAGAAACACACTTGGAGAGTTGTCTACCTCTTAAAAATGTACCTAAAGGCCTTTAAGGTCCTGTTTCTTGGACCATAAAACTTGTCTGTGATGATTGAAATGAGAATTCTGTTTGACCTTTTGTGACTTAATTTCGCGCTTGATTTCCACTGCTGCCACTACTCTACCTCAAAGACCGTAGCCGTGTCCCTCAGAAGGGGGGTCTGCTCGGCCGTGCTGGATGGAGAGGTGAGTGTCTGTTCCGTGTCCGACCTTTCCTTCTGCCTAAACCAATTACTCAATTTTGATGCAGAACTGACCTTTTAATCTCAAAATAAAAAGCACATAGGTTTTCAACCCTCTTTTATTGGAGTGCCTATCTGATGTGGCCATATATGGTACGAGAACCGCGTACTCTTCATTTATTCTTAAAATATCTTTCTCTCCCATTTTTAATGATGGAACAATTGTAGCCTATAAATGTATATTTAGTATCATCTAAATTCACTGATTGATCTACTGGATATTTCTGTAAATGTTGCTCCTAATGCTCTGGTTTCACTCGTGTAAACAGAGCAGTGACTCACGTCCTGGTCTATCCAACACACACGTACCTGTAATCAGTACCATCTGCCACCACATGCCCTAGTAAACCGTTGCCTCTTGTCCTTTTAAATCACTGCTTCTTGTCCTTGTCCTTTACCTAATCCTGTCATACTTGGAGCAATAGCAAACAGTTAAGACACAGACACATGACAAGCTTGCGGATTATAAGCGCAATGCCAATGCCTTTTCTAAATCTAGGGCAAGAAATTTAGTTTCTGCAGACCTGCAGAAGGAGAAAGTTTTCTAATTTTGAGCCGAGCGCTGTGATGCTGAGGGCAGTGCTGCAACTTCACCATCAGCAGTGTGGAAATCATTAGCAGGGGTCACCATAGGTCCAATGGCATTTCAATCTTCTGGACTTTCAGTTTTTGACATTTATGCAGGGAGATGGCCACAATTGATTCTTAGTGATGGGGTCTGCCATGTACTCAACTGCGTCATCATACAGGCTGTCAAATAACCTTCCACAGATAACAAGCATAGAGTGCTGTTAATCAGGACTCAACAGCAATTTCCAGTCAAGCAGTCTCTACGGGAAAACAATTTTTTCTGTGCACTTTAACGCGTTGCTTTTGGTTGAGCAATGCCAGTTGGAATTAAACACTATTTTATCCATGAATAAAATCATAGATAGGTTAAAATGTCTAAGAAGATGAAGTGTGTGAATGCTTTCCTACCACGGGTAGCACAGTGGACTGAAAGCCACTAGAAGAAGGTGGAAAAGTAATAAGAAATGAAATGTTGTCTATGTTTCAAAATAGATGACTGTTTGAAAATGAACACATGTATACCTCATTTTTTGAACTTGTGGTACAGCTTCTGGAGATGAACCCCTCCAGATTCTCCACCGGCATGGGTTTGGTGGTCCCATACAAACAAATAACAGCAAGAGGTCCAATGTGGGTGCCACAGCTGCTTTATCACAACTGTCTTCTTGGTATCCACAATGTCCCCATAACAAATCAGTGTGCTAAAGCATGCGCATACATGTCTAAGGTGCACATTCATGGATGAACTTCCATCCAGGAAGCCAAGTGGTGTCCTAAGTTGAAGCCCCTCAAAAATGCCTGAGGAGAGTAACTTTGGTTAGTTCCTGTCTGAATGAGGGAAGTGTGAAGAAAGGGAAGGAGACCACGATTATAAACACATCCCTTGCAAATTGGAAATTAGCAGAAGTGTTTCTACAGCTCAGCAGCTTCCTGTTAGCTCAGCTGGTGAAAGCAGGCAAACTTGGGACCTCCCCTGGGCTCCACACCGTGGAAACCCATCTGACTTCTGCTTAGTCGAAATCTATGAGATTATCTTTTAAATCAGCTAAGCACAACAGATTCCTTGTGCATTAAACAGTAAGACGATAACTTAAGTCAGCAGGGCAATTTCTGGTGACGCATCGCTGCCAAAATGCCTGCAAGCTCCTTGGTATGGTGAACCATACTCACTTTGCAGACAGATTAAAAAAAAAAAAAAAAAAAAAAGGTGGGGGGGAAGAAATACTATAGTTAAGGCTCTGCAGAGGAATAGCAGATGCACACAGATGCTGAGTGACAGCTGTGGAGCGAGGAGCAGGACCAGCCCGGGGAAGAAGGCAGCAGCGATCATCCATCCATTCAGTGGCTCGGTCATTCATCTGGAGCTGTCAGGTCGACCCAGGGCTCTTCCAGGCAGACTTCGCCCCGCTCGCCAGCAACGGTGATAATGATACCTCATACAGATGAAAAGCCAATTACAGAAATAAAAATCACAGGCCTAACAAACCGTGTTTAATCGTATGGGCTATTATTACCTCCGTTTTCTCATCTCTCATTTACATGTACTCTAATTAGAATATAAAGTCTTTCAGGGCGGGACCTGCATTACAATTCTGTCCCCAGTGAGGCAGCATTAGCACGGGATTCATACTGAAAATAATACAATTAGAATCCTTATTAATTAAGTCACCAGTGTGTTTCACCTTGACATGATGAATTATCTTGGCCAGTATAATTTCATTTAAAAATTGCTATATATACATAAATACTGCCTACAGTATCCTTTAAATCTCAATTAATGTGCTTGGGAAAAGGTATTGAGTAACAACATATTTTATTTATCTGTACAGAAATCTCTATAGGGCCAATGAAGCTGAGTATAACTTCTCTCACTTTCATACAGTTATCTGTTACCATCCTGCTTAGAACACTGTCTTATTATTAAAGGAGTAAAAATAATATACCTGTAATTATAGAATAAATTGTATCATATTCTTTTTTATATTTATTTTTATATTTTATATTTTATGTTTTTATATTATTTTATATATTTTTTATATTTCTTACATTTATGAAACATCTATAAGGATCTGACTTTTCATTTTATAAACAGCTAGCATATCCTATAGGAAATTTCCCAGAGTAGGTTTTGAGATGAGCAAAAAACTACCAAGGTAAAACCAAAGAATATTTCCTATCATCTGTTACATTCAGATTCAAAAGCTGCCAATAAGAATATATTTCACATTTCTTTTATATTTCATATTTCTTTATTATAAGAGAAGCTAGAAGGGGATGTTAGAGATCAAAGGATGCATTTTCAACTACTGCCTCTTCCTCTCATGCAGCTTTGGTGCTTGGATTTACTACTTTAATACTTTAAATGAGTTCCAGGGTCACAAATACATCAAAAAATAAGGAAATTTTTGAGGAGGTTTGGAGGGAACCTTAATAGCAAACTGAAAATGAAGACATCACTTGCAATATTTCCATGGTGCCAGGAGCTGGCTTTTCACACCATTCAAGATATGAAAGGTGATACTCAAAGTCTTAATTAAAGCTGAACATGTAACAAGCTTGAAGCCAAGTGCCAAAACAATCCCCATCTCAGAAGAGAGTCAAGAACAACCTGAGCAAGGATAAATCACTGCTTTTCATTCCCCCCCACTTGAAGGCAGAAAGTGTGGAATTCACTGGACTTCAGGACAGCAAATCTAAGCACCGAGTAGAAAACTTCACGTGGGTGGATATCTTTTTTCCCTGATGTGTCAACCCTCTTGATCCCCTCAGGGCTCAGGTGTGCTTCATGCAACCTTGCCTGTTGGAGAGAGGCTTTTCTTTGACCCCAGGAGGACATAGTCTGCCATTACCCGGAGAATGTGCTGGGGACGCTGGGTAACTGTTAAGATATCCCAGCATCCCCACCATGTAATTTACTGATTCTTTGGGTGAAGTTAGCTTGTTGTTAACCAGTTATCTTGAAGCAATTATTAACTCAAGACAGACAAATACAAAAAACGCATGAATATTTGCATTGTATGTTACACAATAAAAATATGTTTATAATTATTTACACCATATAAAATAAATAATGTGGTTACAAAAGTTCAGCTTCAGCTGCTTCCACCAAATTGTATTTGAAAGGTTCTTGCTAATGAATGCAACCTGAGATGAAAGCACATGAAAACCCACTTCCCAGCTAAGGAGCCTGTTAAAAACACATCCCCAGCAAGACAGATGGACAGAGGGAACGCAGTCCCTAGAGAATCAGAACAACAAAAGGAACAAAAGAAAATATCCCTATTGAGGCTGTGCTGGCTTCCTAAAGAAGTTCTTTCACACAGATCAGGCAAGGAAATACTCTCTGATAGGTGCAGAGGTAGTGGAAAGTCCACCCAAACCCTGGGGAGGGGTCACTCTGAGGTGATTAAAATGAAAATGTGAAAAAACAGCACCACCACCAAAAACTTTACAGTGAAGACCCACCAGAGAGCGAACCCTTAATGAAGAACCATTTCAAATGGGAATACAAGTTTAATGATACACCAGTTAGCCTCCTGCCCATTTATGGGAAACAGAGACACATAGCAAAAGAAAAGGACCCTGGTGAACTTCTAGAAACAAGTCTCTGGCTTTAAAAGAGCACAAAAGCATTACCTCTTCAGTTCCCTTAACAAACTTCAGAGGACAAAGAAGAGTCATTGACTAATGTGGTCACTTTCTGCAGTCTCTGCCCTATCTAAAGAAATGAGAAAAATCACAAACTGGATCACACAGAACAAGCTCATTCTCTACTTGGCATTGGTAACTTGAGAGTCTATTGCCTGGCTGGCATGTGATCTTTCCTTGTCTAGTAACTGTCTCTGCAATTCTCCCTGCAGGATAGGTCAGTAACAGGGTACAAGATCCTGATTCCAGAGGGAATTAGATGTCAAGACAGAGTTGGACTGTAATGTGTTCTAACACTTTCAAATAAAAAGAAGACAACCACAAAACCACAAGTGCTACAGCAATGAAAAGTGGGTGTTTACAAGGTCAAAGCAAAGAGCAGCTCAGTGAGTGGAACAGCATCTCAGCTTGAGTTACTCCGGGAATGGACTAAAAGTCCTGTTGTGAGCATTCAGGATGGATATCAGGTGTCTTCCCAGCCCTCCATCTCAAGGTTGCCTGACTGATCCTGTCTGCTGGAGTCCTCATCAAACCGGTCACAGAGAACAACCCTGGAGGAACTTCCCGCAACCCCTGCACCCGGGTGTCATGTGGTTCTGCAATGCCCCCTCAAAAACAGCCAACACAGGAAGAACAGAAACAGACAGGCATTCGTTGACAAAACAACACCTTAGTTTACTCCTGATGTGGACTGGAAAAAGAAAAAGGGAAAAAAAACAACCACAAACAAACAAACAGCAACAACAAAAAGTACCGAACAGTAATATTTCTGAACTGCTACTTTATCCTTCTCATGCTGTCAGCCAGAACCCCATCCACACATTGTCTGGCAAACACTGATCGTCTTGAGCATCACAGACCTTTTAGCCAGTTCTAACAATGGTGTCTTCATCTAATTCCCATTTTGGGAAGAATTTGAATAATTGGCAAGTTGTTAGGTCAGATGCTTGGAGCTGAAAAAAAAAATAAGTAGACATCAGACAGCTACATTAATGCAGACAATGCAAGTAAGCCTGAGAAAATTTCCACTGCAGTCATGTATGATACTACAATTAAGACAGTGCCACCTCTGGAAAATTTTCCCATTAATTAAATAACCCTCCACCATTGCTGTCTCCCACAAGTGACTGATTCTGACAACTCTAAATCTTTGGTGTCAGATTGCTCATGCTCCTTGAATGCCTCCTGATGCTTGTGCAAGACACAGACGTTGGCAGCTTCAATACAATGACATGATCAAAAGAACATTAAGTGACAAGATAAGTAGTCCAGATAATAGCCCCTGGCAATCCTAGGTGTGTAGGCGTCAGCTGGAGCCCTTGAAATACAAGATTTCTGTATATCCGCTATTTAGCTCATGCATTACCACAGATAGTGCTGGATGCTCAGTGATTTTTGTGAGTTTTCAAGGTCACAGTGCCATCCTACATATTTTAAACTTTTAAATTAAAGTGTTCAGCAGGAGGCACTTCACCAGCAGCCTTCCTCTCTCATGCAACCAACAAGGCATACAAGCAAAACCTTTGTGACTGAGGACTGACCCCAGCGATTTACACACAGGGTACATGACGTGTGGTTAGACTAAACAAATATCTTTTGGAAAACACCCACGCTAAGCCTAACATCCCAAATGACAGAGAATCTTCCAAAAGCCACGGCAAGCTGCTTCAGTGGTGAAAATCAGTTGTCACAAAAAGCTCTCTCTGCAAAAAGACTAGATAAGTATCCTTTTCATTTGGGTTTTTTTCTTTTTCTATCTTCCCCTTTTAACTATGGGATATTGTTATGCACTTGAATGCTTACAAAAGGACTAACGACCCTAATTATAGGCCGCAGGCAAACTGCTTTCTAAATTTCTCTTTGATGAGATAAATGGGTGAATTCCTTAAATTTCTCAGTGTAAGATTTTTTTAACAGACCTCAAATCATTCTCATGATTATGCCCTTTGCTTGTCACTCCTTCCTTTGTAAAAATCCCATTAAAAAAAAAAATATCCTTTTATTCTACTCATCTTGTACATGGTCTGCATATCCCACTTACTTCAGAATATCAGTTCCTTACTTCTGCTTAGTTGAACTTCTTTGTGGCATTGACAGTGGCTAGTTTCACAGATAAATCTGAGTCGAAAAGTGCTGTTATCTGCCCAGACTGAAGAGATTAGACAAAGCTTGTATTACTTTGCTTTTAGCTTGATTAAAGCTAACAGCATAACGATGTAACCTTAGTTCTTAGCCTATTAGCACAGTTCTTAGCACAGGTTGCAAAATCTAGCTGAGGCACCGAGCAAATGTTTTGGCTGTTACTCTGTGCTTGCATAGCCACTCCCTAAGCAGCAAATAAATGACTTAAAGCTTGCTTGGGTATAACTCTAAGTGAAAAGCAGGCAAATTCTTAATGGCAATTGTTGTCTTACAATCTTTTTTTTTCAGCTCAGAAGCATCCCTCTTTCAGTGTACTTGATATCATATATTTTGTTTATAAGTTGGCATGTCAAAAAAATTTGTGCACAAAACTTTTCTTGCATGATCAAGGCAAACAGTAGAAAGATGCATGAATATCAAATTGCCATAAAAAGAGGCCTTAATGTTGAAATATCACGGGTCTTTGTGGACTAGCCAAAGAGAAAAACCCAACCTTCCCTTCCATCTCTGGGAGCTATTGCTCTGTCAGTTGCTATTACCTTCTTCAGGTTAAAAAGCTTCACTTGGGTGAAGAAAGAGGGCCAAAAATTAAAGGATGGCTTTGTTTAAGAAGCATGTCTATTTGCTCCGAGGGGAATTCTCATACAATAAGACAGTGAAACACAACTTTATGGATTATGTCATGTTCTATGAAGTCATTGGTGCCACAAAAGATACTGGAGGTGTACTAAAATAATACATGGAAGCGTATCTTGAAAAATTTTGGAGGCTGAATAAACTCCAGATGCTAGCTTTTCATACCATCTCAAACCAATATGTGCTGAAATATTTGGCAGAGGGAAAGCAGAAGCTTGTTGCAGCTGGTGATATCCTTTGATGAGATCAAGCTTCAGAAACACAATGGTACCATTCAGTGTAGAAATTATGTCATTTACTGTTGGTGAGATATGGTGCTCTCTTTACAGTGATCTTTCTTTATTCCATTTGCAGGAGTTCTTGGAGCCGTGCAAATTCATCTCCTCCTACAATACAATCTCTCCGTTTCCTAAGACCCGTGTAAAAGAGATTTCAGCAGAGTCCTGTCTCACACCTCCAGCTTCCGCTGTCCCATCCTGCTGCCAGTACCGGTGAGGGATCTACTGCTGTTAATTCCCGTCACCAATTTCTTCGTCTGCAGGTAAAAACTCCTTGTTACAGCAAAATAAGATCCTGAGTGTCTTGGCTTTTCTTCCTGTCTCATGGTTTTTATATGCTTCCTGTCAAGATTATCTTTCCAATAGCTGGTCTGGCCATGGGAGCCCAGATCTTTAGGTTAAACTTTCCTCTTTAGAGTCCCCTCTTTAGTTAGCAGTATGTTGATCAAAGCTGTGGTTAATATTAAGATAAGATAGGAATGTCTTTTAAGCTGCTTTTAGAACCTTTTTTCAAATATGAAGGAGCTAAGTTTTTCTCATGAAAACAGTCATTTGTGCTACCCTACTCCCACTCCAATGCGAAGTGGACTCATTGTTAACATTAAACCACTCTCACTTGAATGTCATTTAAATACCTAAATAGGGACCAATCAGCATCATGACGGACTGACTAATGCATATGACAACAAGGCAAGACATAACCTGAAGGTAAGTGGGCATACAGGTAATTGAGGTATTTCAAGTAGGCTGAGTGTGATGATCTTCCTTCTAGGGGATGAGGGAATTGGATGAGGAAACTTCTGAATCTTTATTTGTCAGAAAATACACAGTCCATGGGCAAAACACCAGAAGAGGTAAAAGGGGCAAATGTGACTCTCTAGAACGGAAGAAAGGGACAGGAAAAGAGACGGTGATCTTGACATTTTGACTGTAGTTTCTAGAAATATAGCAGAATAAATAGTCATACTACTTGTACCACTTGGATGCCAGAAAAAAATAATTAATAGACAGTCAGTAGATTTGTCTAGAAGAAGGTAAGACAAATCAAATAAACTAGCTTTTACCATGATTCCATGAACCTTGTTACTCATAGAAAAAGCATATCTATATCATGACTTAATTATAGCATTTGACACCACTTTATACAATATTCCTATAAGTAAACTCTAGAAGAAATTACTAGGATCTGAAAACTGTCAGAGACATTGATCCTGGTGGCTATTTCTTGGTTTCTTTTGTTAAACTGAAAGAATTTCTCAAGTAAGATTTTATATTTGTTTTTCAAGACTTTATTTATTTGATTGAAAATATTTTCATTTGTTTGGAAGTATTTTCCATAACAAAATGGATGAAGTAATAAAGTATGCATATTAAATTTGCACACAATAATCCTCAAATACCTGGTGGTGAAAAGGAGTAGACTGAAAATGATCTGTAGATTTCAAAAGACAGAAACGTGGCGGAGAGTCATATTTTCCTTTGGCAGGAATGATCAGCTGCACAAATACAGGTTGGAGAGAATAGAGTCTGAGAATGGGTGGTGGCTTACAAGTTTAACATGTTATTACAAAAGAGAGTTAAGAGTATCCCAGGACACCTGAAAAAGACTTGCATCCTGAAAACAAGTGAAATAGTCCTGCTGCTCTGCTGGTATGGCTCTATTGGAATTTTGCACCCAGTTATTTGCACAGAACTTCAAGAAGTGGCTCGATTGAAGAGAAATGAGGAGACAAAAAAGAACAATCAAAGCTCTAGAAAACATAACTTGCAAGGAACGACTGAAATTCTGAAGGATATCTTTGAAATATTTCTTTGACATAATATCTTGGGAAACGTCAAGACTCAGGAAAGTCTGGAGATGAAACACCAGGAATTTGCTTTTGAGCTCATCACTGAAGAAGTGAAAGGTCAAGATCACAATCTCCACGTGGTGCTACATACAAAGGAAAAGTTGTGAATTTTTATTTTGGATATACATTGGGTACCTGCCTTTTAGGTAGTAACCAGTAGCTTTTCAGATTTTTTCACATCATCACATGCCTACCACTCTGACTTGTAATTATTATATGGATCATTATTTCACATTACAATTTTTTTTCATAATAGCAACATTGATACTTATTAACCAAGACATGAATATATTCTTACAATTCCATATCATAGAATGGATTAGAAAAAATATATATGGAATACTTATACACGTCTATAACTATACTTTTCCCCCTTTTTTTCAGTTCCTCTTCTTAGAATCGTTCTTTAGAACTTTCACTCCTTCTTCCTTGGCATATTATCCCTTTTGGTACACCATGCTTGGAGCAACTCAAGCAGAGGTAGTCAAGCAGCACAGTATTAGACAATTAACTATTTAGAAGACTTGTCCCAACAAAGACTACATGTTTTGAACAGTCATCCCCATAATTTCATGGACAAACATCTTGGTTATATTTTCATGGTCCCAGCCTCTGTGATTTAGTGGGTAGATTCAGGTGCCTACACATAAGTATTTAACACCTAAAGGTATTCAAAAGTATATGTACATCCACAAATATCCCAGCTATCCTCCACTACACTCCAAAGAGGGTAGGTCTCCCATAGGTCTGATTATGTGTTTGACAGCCCCAAACAAAGGCGTCTGACAGTAGCACAGAACAGAACCACACTTGACTGTCATGAAAGTCACTTTCATGCTAGAGGGACATTTCACCAGCTGTTCATATTCCTCCAGTCTGCAACACTTGGGTGGCACAGGACAAGGTTGTGTAGGTACATGAGCCAGCACCGGAGAACCAGCACAGGTGCAGAAAGCTGTGTACCCCAGTTTATGCCCTGCTTCTCTCATTCTATGGTATTTGCTGCTCCTGATGCTGAGCCAGCACACTTACAGCTGGTGCAAACACCTCTACAGCACAGACCACCAAGCCACATAAGCATCTAGAAAAGCTCTGAACTGCAACCCCTCCCTGTCTGCAAAGCTTGGCCTCGCTCACGTGCATGCTGGGCAACTATCAGCAAGTGGTTTTAACTTAAAGCAAGCATTTCTCAACAGATTACAGGCTCCTCCTCTCTTAGTCTTACATGTTTGGGCATCCTTTGCATTTAATTACACTCTTATTGGCACCCTCTTCTAATGGGCTAAACACATTTTTTGTGCTTCTACTTAT
Organism: Tringa tobata; assembly: GCA_033628505.1. Classification (NCBI taxonomy): domain Eukaryota; kingdom Metazoa; phylum Chordata; class Aves; order Charadriiformes; family Scolopacidae; genus Tringa; species Tringa tobata. Next base: position 2,493,883 of record JAHREE010000152.1, read on the forward strand.
TAAGTGCTTGCATCCCCTGTCACAGGCTATGAACAAATTGCAAGCAGCATTGTGAGGAGAAACCACCACCAGGCAGCCTTTCCCACATAGTGGGTGTTCATCATAGCTGAGCATTTCACTCCTCATCCCTTTGCTTTTCTGCAGCAGTGCAGCAGTGTTAGAAGCATGTCAATAATGATCTGGGCCACAACTGGCATGGGACACATCCCTCTCAGAAGGGGGGTGAAATGCAAAGTTGCCTTGGGCATTGGAGTGGGAATAGTGCAACTACAGAAAAGGAAGGAACTGCTCAAGGTCATCTCCCCCCTGGTTCTGTTCAATACAAAGGCAACACTCTCTGGCACAGAGGACAGCAGCATAAACCAAGAATGATACATGCTCCAAGGATTTTAAAAAAGGACATGAACATACCTAAGTCATGTCCAGATGAGGACACTAAGAAAGTGATCATTCAAAGTGATATTATCCAAGGGTCTGCAATGAGGATGCCTTTGAAGCAATTCACATCTTCCTCCAATGACACATAAATGCTCTCTCTCCTCTGCCCCTGTGGGTGCCGTGATCCAGGAGTAGAAGGGCCTCAATTCATTGAATTTTCCTCTCTCCTGTAGGTTAAATACATGTCCAAACACTCATTTAACAGCTATAATTTATCTTAATGCTATATTCCTTAATGTTATAAAATTGGTAAGCCCTCACAAGTGTATACACAAAGCTAAGACCTTGAAGCTCAGCGTTGCATTCTCAAGAACATAGAAGCATCCTCTAGTTGTAGGATGGGTTGTAAATATCTGCTCTTCTGTTCTTAGTCTTTCCAGTTGACAACCACTGAATTAATTCCCATGGTTCATTATCTTGATTGAATAATAGCTGTTGATTTTAAGAGTGCAGAAGTTCTTCCACAATATCCTCTAAAATTGCAGGTCAGGTTACTCTGCTATTCAGGCTCTGCACATCTGATCCCCGAGAGAGATCAGCAAAGAAACCTTTCACCCTCATACCACAAATCATTCTTCCAGGTCCTTCAGCAAATAACGCAATTTGATTTATAGCAATGAAGCATATCAGGAGGGGAATCAGAGGTAAGAATTGTCAACAGTAGATATTGCCACAACCAGAAGCCACTAATTGCATAGCGGTAAATCTGCTTTCAGAAGTTCGTCGTAGCTCTCAGTAACTCCACAGGTTGCTGAGTAGCAATGGTAGTTGTACATAGCAACTACTTTTCCTGTTTAAATAAACCGCAAGTGCCCAGAGACTGTATCAATAAATCACAGACGAGAATTGGGACTTCATTCAAGGTGTTATTTCACATTCACAGCCAGCTTTTACTTGGCCTTTTATTTTATTTTTCTGCTAATATTTATTTCTCCTTACTTTCAATTTGGTCAATTTCTTTATTTGGTTTCCCACACAGGCATCTCTCATACCTCTGCCAAAAAAGCCTAGCAAAAATGTTCTTTTTCCATTTAGGCTAAAACAACACTAAGCAAGGCCACAGTTGTGTACTTGCTACCTTGAGCAAAAATGGAATTTATTGGTTTTATTTTGACTTTATTTTTCAGTGGTACATTTTCCACTAATACATTCGTTACGTTGTCAATATTTTTAGTACATTATTATATTTTTACCCATTTAATGAGTATACCAATGAACAAGGCTTGGATTTGCTCGTGTTTGACCGGGCCTTTCTTTTACAAAAAAAAGATTCTATGCCTTGCCATTTATTTGTGTCACTTTTTTACCATAGTTTCCGCACAGTTTGTCTGGTATGAAATAGGTGTCCATCTTCTCTAACCATAGAGACTCTCTGTGAAAATAAGTACAGCGCCGTACATCTTTGTTTACCACTGAAAATTTTCTTGTGTCTGAACCCACAGCCCCCGGTTTTAATTAAAAAACTCTGAATTAATCAGCTGATATTTCTATGTTTACCTGTTTGATTATATAATAAAAATGTGCTAAGGGGCATATTGGTGATTAAAAAAATGGAAAAAGGAAAAAGGGAAAAAGAGAAAATGAGAGAAAGAAGGACCGAAACAAAGGAACTCTTTGTCCTAATACCATGGATAATTCTGTCAGTTTTATTAAATTGATAATAATAATATAAATAAGGAGAGAACCAGAGGCAATAGTTTCCAACTCTCGTAAATAGTGAGCAATAATATACATGTACCAACATACGTTTTCTTTTTTACTCTCTATGTGAAAATCATCTGTGCAACTGGCATTCTTCGATACTGTTCTGGGGACTTCACACCTGGTCCTTCTCCCTGGTTTCTCCAAAGCAGAGAAAACACATTCCACCTTCTGTTGTTCTGTAGCAAAGTGCCCTGCTGGCAGTGAGCTGACAATATTAGTTGCTGCTGTCAGCTGAGAAGGTGGACGAAAAGCTTGTGGAGCTTAAGTCTAGAAGAACATGCATGAACCGTGAAGTCGAGCAGTTTGCTTGTTCATTTGGTCAAAGAGATGGTGGGGTGACAAGCAAGGAATGAGCCTCTGCCTAAAGAGGTGTAGGTTTGAGGTGGCGCCTCAGAAAGCAAACGGGCTCTGCCTGCAGGGTCCCTTAGAGATAACTTACTCTTCAATAAGATCCTTACAAATAATCAGCCTCAGTCCTGCTCATCTTCTCCCTCTGGACACACCTGGCTCCAGCTCTAGGAAGATGAAAACCTCCTGGACAGCCTAGTCCTTGGCATTGCAGAGGTCCAACACGTAAATGTCCTTCTGAAGCTGATGTTGAGTGTCTCCCCGATGCTGGGAAATGCTGTATGGTCTCAGAAGGAGAGCAGGGGATGCTGCACATATGAAGCAAAAAGAAGATGGTGTCAGAGGGGGTAAAGAAGGCAATGGTCTTTTCATCTCAGCGGTGCAGGCAAAGCACAGGAACACTGCCCCCACCCCCAGGGGAATGGGAACTCGGACCCTCTCTGCTGGCAGGGATCAACAAGATGAAAGGGAAACGGGGCAGCAGCTGAAACAACAGGAGCAATGGAAGAGGGAGAGAAAGGAGGGGAAATGAAAACGAGGAACGGTGGCTGCTAAAGCAGACAGAAGCAATTCAAGCTTTATTTCCTGAACTTTGGGATTAGAATTTTGCCCTCAGTAAACAACATTTTTTTGGGAACAGGAATGAGCAATGTTCCAAGACACTGTTTCAACATGATGTATGTCAGAAACTTAAATTTGTGAAGTAACATCCTGCATACAGGTCTTTCTTAATCGTAGGTCCTTTATCCCTCCAGATTTGTGTTCTCTGTGTTCACTATCCAATAAATCAGGGCACACGGCACACAGACAGCACATGCAGTATCTTTATCTTTTTGGACTCATGGTTTTGACAACATTTTGTCACTGAAAGTATCAGTGCTGTAGCTGACCTTTTGAAAGTAAAATGTCAATTTTGTACTACCAAGTTGGTTTAGCCCATCATTGGTGTCCATTGGTGTCCTTATGAAAGCTCCCCACTTGAAAATTGTTCATGGTATTTTATTAGTTTGCCTTTTTCAGAAAACTGAAGAGAGAGCTGCCTGTGAACTGCAAGCAGATCCAAAGCACAGCACTGTCCCCCTTTGCAGAGCACTTTCTGTTAATATTTTGGAAATGATGGGAAATTCTCATGGAAGAATAAATATTAACTGATCTTGTTGGTTTCTGTCTCCATGTCTCTAATATCTTCCTTTCTAGCACAAAATATTCATTTCCTGTTGTCATGATTATGGTTTCTTCTTGTGGGGACAGTTTGTTGCTAGCTTTAAGTTCCCACCTGAAATAGTGCTAACAGATCATTCACCTTGCCAGTTCCTTGCAGTGTGTGATTCCCCTGTGTTACATTCATAGACTTCAAACTCAAATTTCTGGCACTTTCTTTTGATGGTCTCTCAACGTTCCTCCATACTCTTCCAAACTGTTCAAGTGAAATTTTTCAAGTGATACTCATTTTCCAACAGAAAGCTGAAGCTTTGAATTAAGAGTATTAATCATACAAACAACAGCTAACTAAAAACATTGGGTGATTGATAGATTGATTGATTGTCATAAAATGGCAATCTCTCCAGAAAATACTATAGCTGGAAGCTGAGATATTTCTCTTGGGATCAGTGGCTTTAAAGTGTGGAAGATGAAAAGAGAAACATTATCATCCTTGTGCACTCATAATGTATACATAGGAATTAGAATACCGACATGATTTGACTTAAAATAAAATTCATCTTTATTTTGTTTACCTTCTCAGCTTTTAGATGTCCTATTTTGGATGTATTTTGGTCACATTTCCTACCTTTTCTCTACAACCATGGATACTTAGAAAGAAAGATTTATGTACCAGAGGGAACGGCAAACTGGGACTTGGGCACTTGCTTTCAGTTTCAGGTCTTCCAGCCCCTCAACCCCTCCATTTTATGATTATTAGGGCTTTGACAAATGTTCTTTGGATGTTTGTGTCTGGTCAACTCCTATAATCTATTTTTTCATTGTTGCAATCATATAAAGTTTACAAGGTTTTCAGGTGAGCTTAATTTTTGGAAATGTGTACTTCCTGGGTGTAGCTATTTGTGTGAATAGGGGTGGATTTATACACCAGCCCTCAGGCTTTCCTGAGACAGGACACGGTATAAGTAAACACTTCGACTTAATTGAGCTCACAAAACTACACTGCTTTATACCTCGTAAATATTTGTCCCCATGCCAATTCCCTGACATTACAAGCCACGTGCTTCTTAGGCCAGCAACCTGAACTGTGACAATAATGAGTCCCTCTTGATGACTAGATGAGCAGTCGTGGCACGTAGAGTTAGTAGCCAGATGCCCATATGCTTTTGTGGTATATCAGTTCCTGTATTAGCTAAAACCTTGATCTTACACATATTAACCAACATTTTCCACTTGTTGAGGCACAACCAGGAGCAGCTGTGGCTGCTTTGCCCCATCTAGACTCTTCGCTTTGAAACATCCCTGTCCAGATCTGGAATATCTCTGCTGTGGGTTCCATAGGGATAACGTCCTTTCTTCCATATGAGTTTCTTTATGTGACCCGACTGACATAGATATGAATATGACACTCCTCTAATAATAAATTATAGAAACTTTCATCAGTTCCAGCCCCTTAAACTGCTGAACTGACTGCTTTCAATTTCTACTGTTTTCAGTTTCTACTTCAAAGACAGTTTTTCATTTTAAAGGTTTGTTCCACAAAAACTAGTGGGATTACAACATAAACAAATTGTATGTTAGAAATCCATTTGCAGAGGAAATAATATGCTATAAATCTTGAAAGAATTGATAAGAATCCAAAGCAGTCCCTGGTCTCATTATAAACTCACCATCTCACAAAGGCAAAATAGCTCGTTCCACAGCTTGCTCACAAACTACTCATTCTTGGAAAAATCTAAAGTAATGGCAGCTGGTAAAATAATTAGGATCATACAGACATAATTACACTGTGCATCTGCAACTGTTCTACCACCATCACACTACATAGTTAAGTACCCAGAAAACAGCTGGATTAAGCCTGCTCTCAACTCGTTTTAGGATGTGAAACTGACGGGAAAATGCCTTCAGCTTGATAAATTTTCCTGGACATTTGGATGTGGTCACAGAGGTAGTGGGAAGAACAGGAAAGATTTAATACCTTCAACCTAGTGTGGTAGTAGTTATCCCTTACACAACACAAAACAAAGAAAATTATACCTTTTATTAGATTAAAGTTTCAAAGAAAAATATAATTAAATATCAGCGTTACTTTTTTCAGGGTTGCATTCATTATACTGGGCCCAGATTGCGGAACACTCAGCTATCATGTTTGACATGATTTAGAGCTAGAGTTTCCTTCATTCTGGCCCAGTTTTTACCTTCATCTTCAGTGGAATTTCGACCACAGTAACTTCCCAAACAGACAAGATACTGCCCAGGCACTGACAGAGTCCCTTGCTTGGAGACCTTGTATTCAGAAAGGCAGAAAACAAAGCACGTAAGAAAGCAGCCTGCTGGAGAAATTTCCCAGAACCATGAAGGTCATATCACTCATTAATACATTGTTCTGTATTACTCATGAGTCTTTTTAATGTTTTCACTGGTCAAAGTCTTTCCTCTCCCCTACGCTCCATGCACACCCCTCTTTAGGATCCACCACCAGTTGCTCATCGTCATTATCCAGGTTTTTTTGCGCACAACCATGCTTACCTCAGGATGGCAGTCCATGGAATATGGTCTTTTCTGGGATCAGGAAGCAAAAGGAACAATCCATCCAACTTCAGAATATATTCCTCATTTAGTGACTGCTCAGAACACCAGCTCTTGGAAGTATCTAACATATTGTAAATGTCTAATTGAGGCCTAAATGGGCTAAAACTGATCAGAAACAAAATCTTGCAAAACATACAGAAAGGCGTTGGTAAGCAATGGGGGATTTCCCATCACTCTGTCCATCAAGAAATGCAACTGGCTCAGGGACCCGGAGAAATGTATTTTCAGCCATGGTCACAAGGGTGACAAGAGAGCAAATACCAGAAAGGAAAGGTAGTCTTCTCAGAGGATACATAGAAAAAGGAGGTGATAGTATCACATCGTGACAAATTCAATATAGGCCAAAATATACTCATAATCCTAAAGTCTGATGCTCAATAGTCTAATGCCCTGAAAATGTATTGCTCAAGACCTTAGTATTACCTGAAAAAGTAAAAAACAAAATCTTCAGGTTTTTTGCTAAGGTTTCAGTTACTTACAGCTTCTCTTGCTTTCTTCAGAAATGCCCCAAATACCTGGAGCAACATAAAGGGATTCTTTATATAGTTGAATCTTAGGAAGTCTACACCACATCTTACAAAGAAAGCTCTATATCTACTATCATTATATTGACTTACTATGGAAAATTTCAATATTATTTGTATTCAAATGGTTAGATTAAGGTGTCAGATTGATAAAATGAAGAGCATTTGCCATTTCTGCTTAACTCAGTAGTAAAATATCTTTTTATAAATGACTCTTCATCTTTTGTCTCTTTTCTGGAGGGGTTCAGATATTTTCTGCATCAACAAGCTGTCCCTGGCACTAGAATTTCACACTTACAAGAGGTAACTGGAAGGCTGTGACTCTTCCACATTTGTGCAAATTTTAATTTAGAGCACAAAAAGAAATTTTTAATTTTTTCTTCACTGCAGTCTTAGTAAACCTCGCTAACAGAAGTATTCAGAAGGCAAACCAGGTGTCTGAAGGTACTGCTACATACTACTGTGGTTATTTTTCTGATCACATCCACCAAGAATATTTAGCTTGCTAGGCATGATCACCATATGTGCAAAAAGCAGATTGTCTCTCTCTGAGTAGTACTAAATATAAAGCTTCCTGATTTGAAAATATATTTTCTGATAGCTAGAGACAGGTACCCTCAGTGGAGTGTTTTTGTCAAAGCTTTCTTAGTGCAAAATACATGTGGGAGATTAATAACTATTTTTCCATGTATTGCTCCTTTTCTCAAACTCAGTTTCTTTCGTCATTACTTTTCCCCAAGCAATTTATTATCTGCCTAGTCTCCTTAAGAATCTGTTTCTCTGGTAAATAAAATATGTTGATAGTGTCTTCCGAACATGAGGTACCTCGGGAATATGAAAAATTATGAAATACAGAAAGTCGTCATACACTGTAAGAATTCAATAAGGAACAGCTACTGCAAAACTCCAAACTCCAAAACTGTAACCTTGGATGAAGTCAAGATCCTAGAGGCATTAATAACAAATTAGACCAATAAATATAACTAGGCATCTGAGCTGGTGAAATGTCATATAATGTTATTTCTTATGGAAAAGGTTGTTATCTACAGGAGGAGAAGTGTTTTGAGGACAGCATGGGTGATGAACATGTGCATCCTGGAATTCAAAGCAGAGTTTAGGTAGTTTTGTGGATGGGCCAAAGAACCTGAACAGGCCTCAGAAATTAATGACAGAGCATTAAATAAAATAAGAAAGATAATAAATGGATGAACAAAGCCCCAAATGGTTCATTACTTTAAAAATAAAAGCAGTGCCTACAAAAGAAAAGGGCAGAACTTGGATGGTCACGTTATGCAGATGCTTACAGTGACCTTAGTCATGGATACTCCTCCTGCAGCCAGGAGAGGATGATGCTGCTGAGATCCTGGCACAATAGCCACCAGATTAAACCCAATTCCACTGGATCAGAACTAGTCCTGACTTGTCTTCCCAAAGAACTTATGGTCTGTGTTAGATGAACTCCATGAAGGCAAGGGGATGTAACCATGAGATACAACCAGTTTATTTAGCTCCGTAGTTTTGAACCCACAACCGTGCAGGTTTTGCAACCCGGAGAGCAAAGAGGCTAAACGCTCAGCAAAGCCTCTCCTTTTCACTGCATTGTTGCCAGTCCGAGTGCATCCTGAAACAAAATTTAATTTATCCTTTTATCCTTTGAGGCCACCATTATAAACAAACACAGCAAAAATACAAGGGACCGTATAATCTTCAAAAGGACCGCTTGAAGGGCAAGAGATGCTATCAATGCAGATGATAGCTCCTAGGTAGGAACATGTTGTCTAGACAGCCAGGTGCAGGCAGCCCTGCATCCGCTCCACCTGGGTTTCTGGCTGTCTGACTGGAGAGCAAGTCTGGTCTGGAAGCACTGCAGCTTGCAGCCAGCTGGCCTGGCGTGCTGCAGATCAAACACCTCGGCTGTCCATGGGAGAACAGCCAAGGGCAGAAACTTGGGGAGAAATAACCCCATGTACCAGTACAATTTGGGGACTGACCTGCTGGAGAGCAGCTCTGAGGAGAAAGACCTGGGAGTCCTGGATGACCATGAGTCAGCAATGTGCCCTTGTGGCCAAGAAGGCCAATGGATTCCTGGGGTGCATCAGGAAGAGTGTGACCAGCAGGTCGAGAGAAGTCATCCTGCTCCTCTACTCTGCTCTGGTGAGGCCCCATCTGGAGCACTGGGTCCAGTTCTGGGCTCCCCAGTTCAAGAAGGACAGGGAACTGCTGGAGACAGTACAGTAGAGGGCTACAAAGATGATAAGGGGCCTCGAGCATCTCTCTGATGAGGAAAGGCTGAGGGACTTGGGTCTTTTTAGTCTGGAGAAGAGAAGGATTAGGGGGTATCTGATCAATGCTTAATGGGTGGGTGTCAAGAGGATGACGCCGGCCTTTTTTCAGTGGTGCCCAGGGATAGGACAAGAGGAAAAGGGCACAAACTTGAATATAAGAAATTCCCTCTAAACATAAGGAGGAACTTCTCTACTTTGAGGGTGGCAGAGCACTGGAAGAGGTTGCCCAGGAAGGTGGTGGAGTCTCCTTCTCTGGAGACATTCAAAACCTGCCTGGACACGTTCCTGTGCAACCTGCTCTGGGTGAACCTGCTTTGGCAAGGGGGTTGGACTAGATGATCTCCAGAGGTCCCTTCCAACCCCATAACAGTCAGTGATTCTGTGATTCTGTGACTCCTCAAGGTGTTCTGAGACCTGTATGTTTTGTGCCTGCAAATGGAAATCAGGAGGTGGGATGCAGGTGTTCGCGTCTCTACTGGGGCAGGGCACAGGAGGGAATGTTGCATTTCTGGGAGTGGAGTTAACCATCCTGCATGCATTGAGGCAATGTTTCCACAAATCTCAGATAATTAAGTGCAATTCTCAGACACCTGTTTGCCAGAAAAAGGCGGAGTAACAGTGCCCTGGACATAAAATCATACGTCATTTTTGCCAGCTTATAAAAAGCATTGCTTACCTTTGTGGTTTCTTTAGCAATATTAACCCTTACAATAAAAAAAAAAAAAATCTTAATTTTAAAAATGTTTCATTGCACATTATAAATGTTACTTGAAAGGCCCTAACTCCAGCTTTTCCTGCACATGGTTAAAGAATCTCAAGGCAAGCTGTCTTGCATTTTTCCCCTATATTCATTCAAATTTCTCTTTTCAGACTTAACCTCTGTGTCCCTGACCACAGTGTCCCCCAGCCTGATAAAGATCTCAGCAATCCATCCACTGGGGATTTGGGCTGGGAGTTGTTTAGCCCAATTTTTGCTATTTACAGGCTGAGTTTCTAGGCTAAACTACTTATCTGGACTCAATAGTCAGTAGTGACCAGAGGGCCAGATGGGTAATATATTCCATTTTAAGATATATAAGTTGAAACATTCTGAAACACTGAACAAACACGATGTTCTCCACCAGAGAGAGTGAGAGCCCAAGAAGTTTAGTATATGTGAGATACTCAGCTTTTGGACAACTGAAGCTCTTTGATATCGGTCCCACCAAGGCCATCAGATGATGACCTGGGCATGTGGACATCATGAAACTCTCCTTCCATGAAGAAAATTGACAAAAGAAAATACTTCATATCTCCTCTACGCCCATGTATTTCCCTACAAGTGTTGGCAATACAGTCCTTGGATTCTGATCTAACGTGAGACTTGAAGAAGAGAATTTTTATTATTACTGCTGTCATTACTGCAGCATCAGGGAATACAAGCTTTTGTACCCACAAAAGCACATAGTCTCTGCCCCAAAAGAGGTGCCGAAAGTGAAGATGCAAGGAAGCAATGACAAAATGATTGACATGACAAAAACCAGTCACAGCACATGAGAACATCATTCTTGTTTAGATTTTGGCTTGTCATATTGAAAAGAAGGTGATGGCCTTCTGACAGAGGCAGCACCATGTAAGCATGAGATGTTGGTGGCAGAAAGTAGAAGGACATTCTGAGAACTGTAGAAATAGTTAATACACATTGCTGTGTTTTGGACCATGCAATCAAACATGTGTGGGAAGCAACAGCACAAATAACCTACGAGAGCTGGTGCTGCTGACTTCCACAGAGCTCCTCCTGACTTAGAGTCAGGCCTTTATTCTCTCTTCTTTTGTCCGAAAACACATGACATGGAGATGTATCTTATTACGGCCACACATTCAGCCATTGACTGCTGCTTATTTTTACAACAAGGGAAACATCCGTCCATTTACTAAGGTGAATGTGAATATCTTGTTTTGTTTACTGCTCAAAAAAAGGAGAAAAAGAAAGAAATGTCTTCCCCCCTGCCATCCAAGAAGAGAAAGAAGAATAAATAAACCTCCATATCCACTTTCAGGTTCATGCTGACTCCAGTACATAACAAGCTTCTTCAGGAACCGTGAATGCTATTCAGCATCTGCTCTGTTGTGTTTGTGTGTGGCAGTAAGTTCATCCGAGCAGTGTGACAAATGCAATAGTCTGAACATCCTCCAAAGACAGCAAGAGGAGTGCTTGGTGCCTCCTGTTTGAACCAACAAATAATTTAACAATAACACCTGCGGAAAACTTATTCATTTGACTTCTTCCATGAAATTCAGTGTGGAAGTGAAGGGAAAGTCAAAATGGGCCAAGCACCACTGTATAGGCTTAGGTCTCTTGATAGCAAAATAGGTTTAATGAACTGCTACAACTCTTAGCTAGAAAGTGACACACAGATCCAATCAGTTCTGTCCCTCTAACATCGATATGAATTAAATGCTCTGAAGAACAATTAAATTAAATGAGATAAAAAATTTTGCAAGGCTTTGATGATCATTTCACATCAGTCTTAGCTTTCTTAAATGTTAAAAATGTAAACGAAGCTACTTTCCTCTCTTTGGGCTGTTGGGCCAATGAAGTGGGCTGAATAATTCTCTAGCACTGGACATGCCCCAGGTCACAGAAAAAGGTAACAATGACCAAAAAGATATGCAAAAAAGGTGGTAGGGATAAGAAGGAGTACCTCTGAAGTTTTAAGGAAGGAACATGATGGAAGAGAGAAACTGCAGCACAGGAAATGCCTGTAGCCATTAGGATGGAGCACACAGCAGTTAGCCTCAGATCTACCAAATTTTCAGTAGGGGGTTTAACCTCTGGATTCACTATACTGATATGTATACAGGTCTTACTCTTCTTCCTGCTGCTCATTCCTCACTTATCTCCTGGAGCAGGGAGGGGGCATAGAGGTTTAGGTCGTCATCCCGTTTAATCAAGGTTTGAGTGCAAGGGCAGGTACACCAAAATACATGTTGCAGAAAAATATTCTGAACCCAAGAACCTTGGAATGAACGGTGTTTTCCAGTTCTGTGAAAGCAAAATACACAACTGTTTCATGCCTGCAAATGTTTTTGGTAAATACAGAAAGTTTGCAAGATTTCTGGTAAGGGCACATGTATTATACAAAGCCTCTAAAATTGCTTCAGTGCATGAACCTCTTTGTGTTGTGCTACAAACAAACTTTATGGAAGTAGAATGTATCTTACAAGAAACCTCTGCTATTACTAGATACAGCTGTATGGTGCAAGTTGGAGACATCCAAAGGTTTACTTCTTTATTTAACATTGGTTGCACAGTCCCTAAACATCATTAGGGTTTTAGAGATTATGGCACACTCTCAAAATTCGTAAGTTCATCCTGGCTCTAACCTATATTAACTCTCCTGCAGCAAAACACTCTATTGACTCAATTCCAAACTCTCATTAGGTAATTTCTCTGGAAAAGGGAAAAAAAAATCAACACAAGAAACCCATCAACAAACAAAGAGGAAGCAAACCCCAGTTTATCTCTCTGCCAATAAAAAACCTGACAAAAAGCAAGAGTCAGACTACATGAGAAAAATGGTCTCAATCTGTTGATGAAGTAACCTTGGCTGGGTTGACTCTCTTTCATCCAGGAGCTCAGTAGAGATGAAGGGGATGTGGGGGAAGCACTAAGAAGGTGGTTATAGCAAGCTGCCCAAAAGGGGTTTAGACTTGTTTCCAGGTGCCTGTGCCAGCAGTGTAGCCTTTTTGAGAAATCAACGAAAAGTTGGCACAGTAAATTTATTATCTATCCTGCCCTTTGTCCTCCTAAACCTTCATTTTTGTTAATGCTATCCCATGTAGATGTGAAGAGCTGACCTTAGCACCGCACTGAAAAAAACAGGAGTATTTACTACGAGTAACATCAATTCAGTACATGGGCAGGACAAGAGGTTAAAGTGGAAGACCTGGATGCAAAACTGGTTGATTGACATTGGTAGAGCAACAGGAATTATGGTCTGTCCAATTAGGTGTTCAGAGAAGTTGCCCCCCATGTTGCTGTGCTCTGCATCCTCCACGGTTTTTTTCTTACTCTCAGGGACCACATATATCTCCAAAAGCCTTAACTCACTTTCAAGGATGATTTTGAACAAAAGTCTCTGGAGATAGCAGGAACCCCATGGATTTTTCGATGACTGGGAGGTTTGTCTATGAAATATTGCAGAGGCGCATGTACAGGGTGGCTTCTCCAGGCACAGCCCTTAAAACAACCACAACAACAAATTAAGCATCACCATCATTTGGCTGTCACACATTTGGAATAAATTTGAGACTGAAGCATGAACTAAGACAGCCTCAGCTGTGAGCATCCTGAAGCAGATCAACACCATCAAAATTGAAAACCCAAACTGTCGTCATAAGAGTAAGAGGAAAAGATCTCTGGGTAGTCGATGCCTCACAAAAACTCGAGAGCACTTTGCTGGAGCTGTTGATCAGGACTTGGTGTCCAAAAATATATCCCTAGGCATCACCCACTTGCTGCAAATAGCTATAAGTTTTCACAAGCAAAGCAGAAGGAAAATTCAGACCAAAATGCTTGGAGCAGTCTTTGAAGACATCGGTGTCATATTCACTGGATGACAGTTTTAACCACGATTTCATGGGATTTCAAAACCTCAGCTCAGCAGGCTGACTGAGCAATAGGAGAAAAAAAGTCCAGTACTCTCATTAGCAGGCTGCTAGGTCTTTTAAACAGGAATTAGGGTGTGAATGAAAACCAGTCTTGATCATTTTTTTCAGTGAGCGTACTAGCATTATGCTTTATTTTCATCCAGCCCACAATAGGCACACGTATGGTTAATAAAGCTCTTCAACAAATCCTACTACTCATGGTGGAAATACTGCTGCCATTTGCCTGTGGCTGTAGAGGTGTCGAATCTGGATTTTCCACCGCGTGTTTTATCAAAACAAGCCAACACATTTACATGCAGTAAATTCCTCGCCCCCGGGACTTGATGCAGATAAGAATGAAAGACCTGAGTGCAGACACTGCCGGCACCTTCTGGCTTGTTGGTGCAGGCTCAAAGGGAAATAAAACACATTTGTCAAGACTGCTGACAATAAGCAGGAACACACAGCATCAACACACCGCTATCTTGTCTGTCTGGAGGCAGATTACAGTCCGGGCAGATAATATTCATAAAATGATTCTAGTATTAAAGTTGCAGTTGAGGTTGACACAGGCTCTCACCGAGCGTTGCATGCTGACTCTCAGGCTGAGGCAGGTGGTGCAGTTTACATTAGAAAGGAAGAAAAGTAAACATGTAAGACCAAACGAGAGGCAGGCACGCTAAAAACAACACGGCAAAGCCAGGCATGACCATGCTTCCTTCTTCGGATAACTCTCCGAAACCCTCAGTTGCCCCGAGACAAATGGCTAGATTTTCTTTCACAGCCTGGGACTAAGTAACAGTTTAGCTCTAATTGGGCCTCCAAATTAATTCTTACAAGTGTGGTCAGCATTAGTTTCTGGTGCATCATCAATCATCCCATGTAATAAAAGGCTCATCCATGCATCTTTAAATCACTTGATGCAATTTAAATCTCCCATCTGCTTTCATTCTTCTGCCCTCTAATAAGTCTCAAGTCTCTTGCAGAGATCCAGTAGTTGGAATCAATTGTGTTCTCCTTTCTACACAACTATTTAGCCCGGTGGTTACAGACGATACCTTCTGCAGCCTCAGGCCTGGAAGCGTGTGGTAGGCTTAATTTTTTAGCTCAACACTAAGTTCTCATTGGTTGTGGAAGCTGTGAGTCACAAAAAAAAAAAAAATTACCTAAACTTGGGGTGTTCGTGCCCTGCAATGAAGCTTTTACATCATGAAGTAACCAAACACAAGAGATGCAGAAATTCAATATCCCTAACTGTGGGGGAACTGGTGATAAAAACAAAATGCTTCCAGATGCACACTTTTTATTCCTTTCATTCTCTTTTGTTTTAAAGACAGTTGAGAACCGATGAACATTTACAAATGCACTTCTGCCATGAGGAAACTAAGGTAATATAGCAATATTTTAGTACGATTTCTTGACAAAGTGTTCTACAAAGGCTGGATTTTAGCACAAAGAAAGCTTCTTTAATAGATTATCCCCTAGTGTTACTGCCTTGATGCTTAGTGCTTCCAAAAGTAAACAGAGAAATCTTTGTTTAGTCTCAGTGTGGATCAAAAGATTTATTTTGCAGGGAAAAAGGACAGGTCTTGTTAATTGTAGTTCCTGGGAGTGCAGGGATACCCTCCTGTCTTCTTGCACAGAGTAAACGGTACGCGCGTTTTAATTTCTTTGTACACTGGCACAGAAGGGTGGATTAAAATAAAACACAACTTAATTCTTTCTCCTTTATTCCATGAAAGTGCTATCAAGACATGTTATTGTTAACTATTTATTTTGGAAAAATCAACTGACATCTGTAATCATCACCAGACCTACCCTGCATATGAGATACATTCAACTACGTGATACTAGAGAAAGTGCTACATCTCCAACTCTCCTGAGACTGGCCTAAAATTATAAAATTTTGAGACGTTCCCTTTGGGTCCTGCTAGCTTTCTTCTGGTGTTGTAAAGAGTAGAATGGCATATCTTCAGGGCTGAAGCGCATTTAGCCTGCTACCGAGACAGAGACCAATAGGAAATACTTCAGGAAGGGCATAAAATCAGAGCAAGCACTTCTTCCTAATACCTTCCCACTATGCTAAAGTTTGTTGACATGGTTGTTCCTTGATTAGAAATGTTATTCTTCCTGGATGATCCTTTTCACAAATTCATCAGCTGTCTTCTCAACCTGATTGACCTCCAGATCCCCATAGCATCCCATAGCACTGTTTAACTATGCACTACGTGAAAAAGACAAATAAAAATACTTGAATTCTTTTGTCTTAAACCCAATGCCTGATAATTAATGTGATTACCTTCTTGGTCTGGCTGCCCGTACGGCTGCAAGGATGCTAATCCTGCCACAAGGGAGGGAGCGGGGTGGCATGGCCAGGGTCAGTGAGGCTCTGAGACCAGGAGTGCCCCGTTTGGAAGCAGCGTGGATTTAGATCCACTCAAGCCTATCACCAAACCACAACTGTAGGGAGCTGCTGTGACTCAACCGCTGTGAGAAACTCCCTAAACTTTTCCTCTGTAAGCGCTGATACAAACAATTAATTTAACTTTGTGCCGGTCCTTATCTTCCCCAAGCGCTTCCATTATCCTTTCATCTTCCATTGGCCTTGCAGACAATTTGGAAGATATATGTGTTTGTAAAAAGGGGTTATTATTAATTTTTTGGCCTTTAAGAGTTCTTCCTCAGGACCTTTTGTTCTTTTGGGGGTTTTTTGATGGAGGTTTCCACTTAACCTCCCTTGCTTAAAATCCTTTCTGGTTTCCCTGTTTGGGCACAGCCTCCACTCCTTGAAGAAAGTTTCTTTTTACTTCTGATAGCCTCCCTTACAAGATGGCCTCATTTATACCTCTATTGAATCGGCTTTTTCCTTTGAGTTTCCTTTCAAATTGCTTTTATTTGTTGATAGGTTATTTTGTATTACACTGGGCCTCTTTAAAAAATCTCTGTGCCACCTGCAAACATTTTATTTTCTCTTTTGGCTGTTCATTTCTCCTTCTTTTTTAAGAAGCTTCCTTATTTCAATTCAACGCATTTTCTTTTAGTTAACAGTACTGTGTTTTTCCTTGGGAAAAAAAATCAAGCCAACAAAACCCAATGAATTTGAGTATGTTGTGATTACTATTAAATACGGTTCTTCAACAGCAACATTTTTAGCCAGATTCTGTGCACTGCTCAGAAATACAGTAAAATTGGTGCTTCTCAGCTGTGTAGCTGGTTTCAGGAAGTCATTACATTTTGCATCTAGGCTCCCCTATCATGTTTTGCTGTGACATTTATCATATAGGAGATTTTCTCCACCATTTGGTGCATTTTGCAAGTACCAAACCTGAGCAGTGCTTATAATCCCATTATTCAAGGACTCATGGAAATATTGGAAGAAAAATCAAATATCACGAATAATACAAGAAAGTCATGAATGCTTGTAATATTGTGCTTAGCATTACAAAATCCCAAGTTCAAGTCCAAGGAGGCAGCTCAGGTGAGTGACTGATCTCAGCCAACATCCATCTGCACGTGAAAGAAGGGAGGTTTTTCTGGGTGAAATTCAGGATGAACAGAGGGAGATAGCAGCATGGATGGGTCAGCAACACAAGCTTTATAGAGTGTCTACAGGGGTCATTTGCCCTCTCCACTTGGAGAAGCAGAGAACTTCTCTGGTGGCTAAACCATAATGGCCAGACCAAACAAATACCTCACTTCGCTACTGTCCCTGTGACCACACACTACTTTGAACATCCAGTACCCATGCTCCCTATAGTCTTTATCATCCTCTAACACTTTTCTCCTGACTCTCCCCCTTCCTTACACTTTTTTTGTTTTAAACCTTGTTGTTCTCTTGCTTATCAGTTTCCCACTCTTTCTCTTCCTATTCCAGGGTATCTCTTGATGTCCTTGTGGTTCCTCAAGCCGTCACAGGGAAGAAGCATGGAGTTTTTACACCCATAATTACCATTTCTGCAGGCCAGCAGAATACAAAATAAGCAAAGAGGGGAATAACTCATGTGCATCCAATGGAGCTCAATTGGTCTTTATGGAAAAAAAATAGTTAGGCATCAAACCTCTGAAAATTCAAGGGGCTTAGACAATCTGGACATGACCAGTGCCAGCTTTCCTTTTGGACAAAGATTCAGCTTGCGTCCCACCTTTTCTTCCTTCCTCTCTCCTCCTTCATTGTGAACACCCAAACAGCTATTTGTTATTGCCAAATCTGAAAACCTTGGCCTGGGTTTTAAAGCCTGCTACCCTTGAAAAGAGAAGTAGTGTAAGTGCTAAGATGAGCAGTGCGATGGGAAGGAAAGGATCGTTGCAGCTAGTAGGTCCACTACCAAACCATTATAAGCATTGGAATCAGACTTTTCCACACCATGACACATCTCTAGCTAGATCACCTACTGTTCCTTTAATAGCAAATTCAATAGAAAATGACATTTCCTTTGAAGAAGGTGCTCTGTATTCAGAGGTAGCTTATGTATCATGTGATGCGTGAGCTGCTGTTGTAAAGGACTCCTTTTTTTATGGAACAGTAATGCATTGTAAACTCCAGCATAAAACTCCAGCTGTCCCTTTACACACTTGGCTTTTTGGCAACCATTCCAATTTTTTTTTCCCTTGAATAGTCATAATTCATATACAGAGCCAGACACACACGCACACTTCGGTTTTTTTCATTGGCTTTGTCCTGGTTTTGGCTGCACACTCCTTTGGGTAAAATGGGTGAAGTTGGCTTTATGAGCTATAAAACGGCAGGATGTAAGGATTCGCTTGTTTTTGATGTGTTAGTAGCATTTTATGGATAAAATGTGAAGAAAGCCGTATAATTGGGTTACTGGGAATAGTGCATGTGCCTGAAAAGGAGGAAATAGACCTTTAGTCTAGCATTCCTTCATGCATCGGGTATGGGATTGCAGTGCTAGAACCATTTCGGCTGACGTGCCAATGTCCAATTAAATGAGCAGTAAGCTCTCTGTTCGTTCCCTCCCAAGTATTGATGGTTAATCAGCATCTGCAATAAACAAGTCATAAGCAATAAATTTAATTTAATGATCATTTCAGACACACAGAGCTGGACGTTCCGACTCTGTCTGCCAGAGTCAGAGTTCTCCAGCTCCCCTGCTAACAGTGGAGTTAAGATCATTTTGCAACAGCAAAAGTGGAAGGAAGATCAAGCACGTAAAATGTGACTAAAAAATGGGGCTTTTATGCCATCCATTTGGAAGTCACAGCTTATCGTAAAGTATTTTATACTTCACAGTTAGCCATAGGCAAAGGAGTCAAGAGAGATTTTTGGCAGATGAAGTATATGTTTTTGACTTGCAGTCTTCAAGTGGGAATTTTTTTTGTCCATTAAAGTAATTAAAAAAAAGTTAATCCAATGAACTATGAGTTAATAAATAAGTGTCCTTCCTCCCACCCTTCCCAAACAATTCTACCAAAGACTAAAAATTTGGTGTCAGTCAAAATCACATAATACCTCCCAGAAAAACTTCTTGCTGTTGCGGAGCAGAAGCTAGACTTAAAAATGTTTTAGACTGTGTTTTCCATTTGTTGTCTTTCTGAGAAGTTACTGTAGTAAATCCCCATTCTCCCTTTCAGGATGGAAACCATTCACCAGAATCTAACAGGAACAAGACACTGCCTGGAGCTCCTGCCTTACCCAAGACCACCGCAGCTCCAGCTCCAGTGCACAGACTTGGGCTCAGGAGGAGGAGAAGCCAAAGAACACTGCAATCTGCTTATGAGGCTTCAACATGTGGTTGCTTACAGATGGCAGCCAACACAAACAGCCCTCAGCCCTGGGAAGAAGCCCTCTCTTCTGCACTGTACCCATCAAGAGAAGTTGGGCAATGCTGACAATATGGTCCCTGGGGATTCTAGACCCCAAAGACTCAGTTGCGCACAGTGCTCCTTCACGGATCCAGAGAAGAAGGATTCCCCTTCCCTTGTGTACTGACACATGGTACTCATTATCTGGGACCCACCCATCTCTGAGATGAGGTGCGAGGACACCAGCTGGAGCCCCAGAGGGGGATAGTGACTTTTGCACAGCGCTGCCCCCGAGCCAGCAAGCTCTTCTAGCTGGCTGTCCAGGTGCAGCACGCTGCACATCTGGTGGTGCCACCACAGAGCTCTGTGTCAGCATTGCAGACCCATCAGATCAGGTTCCCTCCAAGTGGTACCATCACCCCTAGGGAAACCTGGCCTAAGTCTTCAATGCCAAATAAAGTGCAGCACTAGTTTCCCAGTACTTTAACAGCTGCTCTCACTTATTCTTACAACCATAGCATCTCTGCATATAATTTACATTCCTGCATATATCCTTCTATTTTTTGGCATCACTGAATTGCTTCCAAATTTCTTTTCTATTTAGTCTAATAGATGTAAAACATTATTTAGATTTTCTCTCATAAAAATGACCAAAAGCAGCTGTATCTTCACAAGCTGTTGGATGAAAACCAAAGCTAAAGGTCATTCTTACATATACTAATGGGAATTAATTTCAGAACACAGTCCCCATAAAAAAGTCCCTGCATTTCATCCTACCTGAAAGATCTACAGTTATATACTGAAAATTAAAAACAAACAAACAAAAAAAAACCAAAACAAAAAAAACAACCCACTTTTATTAGAGTTGGTTAAGAAATTACTACTTCTAAAAAGACTTCGCTATTTCAAACTGCTGTAAAGACAGAACACTGACCCAATGCAGAAATCCATCTGGGATATTTCCTGGCTCTATCCTCATGGGAGAGGTTGAAAGCTGACGAGGTTTTGGGTTGGAGTACTACAGAGGGATTAGAGGTGATGAACCAACACTTCCCAGCCTCTTCCCAACACCTGCCTCCCAAGAACGATCCTGTAATGTCACCATCACCTTAGTCGGAGGGCAGGAAAACTAGATGCATAAGCCTACACACACTGCTGACTCTCACTCAACCCACCATACAAGGCTTTGGTGTTGCTTAGGCATGGAGGTAGAAAAGTCATATTTCTGATGTTCTCCTTCATGTTTTGCTCATAGAAAGTTTTACTGACTAAGTCTTGGGTGAAGTCCAAGGGAAAATTTTTTGTCCCCTTCAAAGTGAGCAAAATTTATATTCAGTTTCCTTTACTGAGGTATTTTTCCCTGAATTGATAAAAGAGTGGAAGATCCACCACTGGATTTAACTATGCCACCAGGTTCTCCACCAAGGAAGGAGGATGTCCCAGAGGAAAGTGGAATCCATGGCCATACACCAAGGTTGGTTTTCTGGTAACTTGAGCTCAAGAGGGCAATGTGAAATGAGGGATAGTCCCACAGCCTGCTGACTGTGTCCTTTTCCGGTCTCAGGCTCCCAATCCACCTAAAACTGCTCTCAGAGGACTCCTGACTGAGGAAGGATTGGGAAATGCTGCCATGACTGTGCTGGTGCTGTTTCTTTGCAGGAGGGAAAAGCCTGTGTAAACAGTCTCTTCATTTGCAATTCTCCGAGGCACAGTTGGAACTAAGTGAGGATGTTAAGGCTGAACCATCTGCAGTTTGTTTAACTATTTCCTTTTTAGAGGTGAACAATAGTTTCTCAACAAAGCAGCCATTAATAAAATCCAATGCTGTGCCAGAATTTTGTTGCTTTTTCTTTCTTGCTTGCTTGCCTTTTTTTTTTTTAACTGGAAAATGTTGCCAATGTTTAGATTTCCTAAGCTTCTGGATTATCATTTTCCTTTTCTTTCACTTTTCCCAAATGTCACTAATGGGAGGGAAAAGGAGAAGAAGAGAAGTGGACAACAGTGGCAGACAAAAATCCAGATTTTGAGAAGATAATTCTTTTTTTTTGGAGAACAATGTATTACCTTTCCGTTATAGCCATGTTATAATACATCTTATTATATTTGGCAGGTTAAAACACTTGATTACCCATAACTGAAGAAATATTGTTTCCGTAGTAAGCAATTCAGCACTTCTGTGGTTAAATATATCATTAATTTTTAGGTTGGAAGGGATTCCATTTTGTTCACATTTATACACTGCAGCTAATCCAACTCAGTTTCAAACACACTGCAACTCAAAGGATCTCAAAGGGTATAGTGTTTATGAAGTGAGTAAATCCAGAATTTTCTTGATCACCAGCAACATTAAAAAAAAGAAACTATCTAAAGTCAGTAGGGCTTGAATTTGCACTGGCTTCTGTTTCCCCAGACTGCAACTACATAATTCAGCTGGAAAGAAAGGCAAAGCAAAATATTTATGTATTATCTTAGACAGTTTTCAAAGTAATTTTAGAATTTGCCTATTTAGTGATGATTCCCATTCAAGTGGGTTTGAAATTTGACAGACTTCCACTTTGGGTCACATTTCCTGAGGCAGACCCAAACTGGAAATTATCAGATTGCACAACATGCTCCCTCCTAGACCTCTTCCAGCTGTGGCTGCAACTGCTTGGCCACTTCACTTCAGGAACATGTGACAGAATAATACCCCAGATAATGCCCACAAAGGCAGAAAATGGTCATTTTCCATCCAGAGAAGTCATCTTGTCAGGCTAGTGGGCTGCATGTGTCTGAGGAAAACATGCATACAAGAATTGCAGAGAATAGCAATATATAAAAAAGCTTTATCAGCCAATGAGTATTATCTTTCCTGCCATATCCTCTGTTGTCTCCAGCAATCAGCATTTTAGGGTCGGAGATATCAGTTGCCTAGGTGTAGTAGTTTTAAATAAGCTTTAAACAACATACATCCCATGAACATATCTCAGCCCTTAGAGAATTCATTTCCACATCTGGCTTCCATAACATCCTGCAGCAATGAGTTCAGTTTTTAGAGAAGTACCCAAAATAATTCCCAAAGCTTTTTTCTTCTGGGTGATAATAACTAAATCAAGAGTCTGCATATGTACAGTGAGAGATTTTTCTATATGTTGAATTTCATCAAGTTACCTAAGAGCCAATCTTGCAAAATCTTTCAAAAAAATCTCCACAAATGGGTTTAAATTCAGCTGTCCTGGGCCATTTAGACTTCAGCAAACAATTATGTCACTTTCTGTTTCTTTTTCATACCTCTTATGAATACACTGAAGAGTCTGGATCCTGGCACAGACTTTGAGATACATTGCGAGTAAAAATTTTTTATTCCTCTTTTTTTATTCTGACTTCTTATTCCACAAGAGAATTTACATTCTTATACAATTACAGACCCATTTCATCAGGAGATTTCAGTCAGGGATCAAAGGTTAAAATGAAAAAAGTTTTTTCTTTTCCTCAATGAAGATAAATATGTAGTTAAATGTATTTTAAAATATTGAACTTTTTTCACTGATAGGCAAAAACAGCTTTGCCAAAGTGAAATATCTTTAGACATCTCAAATTTATATGTCATTCATCTATTTAGTGTTTATATTAGTCCCTTTTGCTAGACTAAAAATTCTGCAGAAATAGGATCTGAAGAAAGATCCTCCTAGCACTCAAGTAATTGGAAATTATGAGATACTTGAGAAGAAAGACATACTACAGGAGATGAAACAACACAGAGTAATGAGACAAGTTGAAATCCAGTAAACAGAATAGGACATTTCCAAACTGCTGTCTGCTGATCACTGCTAGTCCTTAGGAAATTGCTAAATGACTGCAGATCCATATTAAAATGTACTTCACTTATCTCATCTCTAGAGTGTTTTCAATTACATGTTCGATGATAAGACCACATAATCTTCACAAGAAATAATGGAAGTTGTCCATTGCCTTAAAAAGATTGCTTCAAAACTACTCTCTCACACATGTTAAATCTGAAGTAATTCTGGTAACTGAGAACAGACTTCAGCTTCATCATGAAAACATATTCTGTCTGAGAAGGAAATCACTGAAACCATTAAATAAGCTCTCCAAAAAACAAACATCTTACAGTATATTTGCCCAGTCACCATATTAATATATCGCATGGTTCCTTGTACGATATAAGCTTTTTCATAGAGTTTTTCAGGCTGTCCTTCCTTCCTTAGGCTGGTTCTCAATATAATAGAAGGTAATGATCCTCACCTTCAGTCCAAACCTGCATTTAATCCCTGAAGGCATATTATTACTGCAACTTTTAGGTAATATGAACATGAGTGTAGATTGGTCCTTTCCTCACAATAAGAATTAAATCATACCCCAAAATTATTGATACTCTTATTGAAATTCAATTATCTATTAAAAGTATACATACAAAAAGGTAACATCTGTACTGACTGCTGGGGCTTTTCCTACCTGAAAAGGACAGGATATTTTGCAAAAAGAACAAGCAGTTGTCCTCACTAAATTTTTGCACTCCCACAGCTCTTCAAGGGTAGGGAATGCCCTCAGCTGTGCCTTCAGTAGTCCATCTGTTTCCACGGAAGTTGCCCACAGGGTTAATCACATGAAAAATATCTACATGCAAGCAATTTTGGCCAAATCCAGAGAAGCTCATTTCAGCTAAGCCAATAAAACCCAGAGCAACTCGGACATAGTGAATGTTCTTTTAACGGTGCAGATCCCTGTGATGAGATATATTCAGGAAGACAACACAAACATGGAAATGTGACCCTCAGATAATAAGGAAGTACGCTTAATAGTAGCCACCAGCCTCTAAACTGTAGCCAAGCAAAATACTATAAACTCTCAATTTCCTCTTACAGATTTGAAGAATGAAGTATTTCACACCAGGCCCTCCATGCACGCTCAGAGCTAACTTGGACGTACGAGCCAAACAAACTTAGCACAGGGGACTGCTGTGAGGCTGCAAAATGCTTTGCATTGGCCATGTTCAAGGCCAGTGTCCCAGGCTGGCTGCTGCCACAGAGGGAAGAGCCAAGCCTGAGGTGCAAAGCGCTGTGCTGGAGGAAAGGGGAGCCCATCCAGCTGCAGGCAGCCTGGCCTCCGCAGCTGCAGAAACAGCAGACTAGTGTCTGTTCCTCCTCCACCATGGTCCATTCCATCCCCCCCAGCCTCTGCTAGCCCCCTGCTTCACAGCCTCAGGTCAGTAAAGTTCATTTTTGCCTGTGGTGCTGAGAAGCCTCGAACTGTCTTTGCGTGTATTTATATGCAGATGTATTTTTCGTGCAGCTGTGCTCCAGAAACCTCTGGTGGCTTCCGTTTTCCTGAGCACATGCTCCACGAGGTGGGTCCCATGAGGTCCTGGTTCACCCATGAAACAGGACCTGGGAAAAAAGTGGAGCTACTACTGGGTTTACAGTCTGGTCTGGGAGCTTGGGAAGGAGTCAAACTCAGTAAGTGATCATCTATTCTAGCATACAATGTTTCCGCTGTTGAAGAATGACCTATCTGCAGTTTGTGCAGTTCCTCCTCATTTTAAGATGCTGGAAACTTTCCTTCCTCTCTATAATCCACTAAGTCTAAAAAGCTAGGGAAGAAAAACCTCCATTCTCTTCACAGTACTACAAAGCATGCAGAGAGGAAAAAAACAAAAGGCTGCTCCACATCAGGACAGGGAAAGAGAAATCAATTAAAGGAAAGAAAAAACGTATGTGAATGTTTTGGAGAAGGACCAGCTTGGTAAATAAATTATATTGATGAATTAGACATAAATATATTATGCAAACTCAGTAGTATACCATTATATGCCATGTGTATCTTCCATTCCAAGTGTTACAAAGGTTCTACAGCTCATGAACAAATCTGCACACAAGCAGCTACAGAAGAGTCTGTGTGGGGTTTGGCAATATTTGGCATTATCATGTGTGTTAACCAATGGAAGAAGGTATCCCAGTTACTTCTGCAGATCATATCAGAGTGTAACTGGACCAGTTTGTAAGGACTCGTATTTAAGAAGATCTCTACAACCACTATTTTCTGAAATAAGTCGAACAAAAGACTATGTAAATAAACAGTAAAAGTATCAGACATAGATAAAAAACAATCAACTGTGTAAATAGAAGACAGGGAATGACTGGCTGGAGACCAGTTGTGTAGACAGGAACTGGGGCTTGTCCTGGACCACAGCTGAACATGAGTCAACGGAACCTCACTGCTGGGAGACAGACACCCTCAGGGGATGTCCAAAAGGACTGCCAAAGACGGGAAGCATGAAGTAATCCCCCAAAACCACTCTGCCCTGATAAGGGCTCAGATGAAGCATTGTGTCCATTTTTGAGGACGTTGCTTTGAGGAAGATGCCAGCCAACCAGTGAGAACCCGGAGGACAGCTCTACGATGTCTGCAAAAGGCTGGGAGAAATAATCCTACATGGAGAAGGTGGCAGAAAACAAAGCAAAATGGCTTTAACAGTGTAAATGTCTACCATAGAAAAGCCCCTTACATGTAGGAAAAAAAGGTATATCCAGTCAAGGAAAATGAAGGCTAGGCAATAGCAAAACCAGGTAGGTTGACCAAGCCCTAATGTAAATTAACTAAGGATGTTGTTTAAGCTTCACCTTATAAGGATGTTAACATGACTTTGTTAATGGAAAGAGTTTATATATTTATATATATTTAGATAGGAGACAGACTACCTGATTTTTCCCACCCAGATTTTATGAAGTTCGCGTCTGCTTCCTCTGGCTCAGGCTGGAGGAACAAGTTAGAGAAGTTGCAAGACATCTTCCAGAAGTAGGTTTCACAGAAAAATTACCTTTTGTATGTTGAATAAGAGCATTTATGTGAAGAATGAATCCTTCTAATAAATAAAATACCTTTTCAGGTATTTTCTGGGTGAGTAGTGGAAAAAAAGCAGGTCAGACCATGGCTGCATAATGACAGTGGGTGAGGACTGAGAAAAATATTCTTCATTATTTTGCAGAGTTTGAGCTCTCTTTACTGCTTCTTGACCTTTTACCAGGTGCCACCACAGGATGATACAGTCTACAAAACCCACTGTTCAGCAAACACAACAATGTAGATTTACACCACATGTGAGCTGCAGCAGCAGCTACATCAATCAAGGCATATATTCCTGGGCTGTTTGTACTGTTTAGTGTTTAAAAGGAACCGGCCTCTGTGATTCTCAACACCCCAAGCACAAACAAAGCTGTAATAACTCACAACTTAATGAAAGCAAACTCTGTATAATACACACATACCCTGAAACTTGCAGGGTCTTTCAAGAGAAAATCTTAGCTCAGCCAAAACATGCAGACAAAAGAAGAGGTTTAAATCCCTTCCAGACGCGGAGGCATGAGACACAAGGATATGTTCTATTTATTTAACAAGCCAGAGCTGGAGTAAGAGCCCTCACAATACAATTACAGTGGTAACAATAAAAATACGGCAAACCAAGTATTACAGCCCATGAAAGATGAAGCCAGCGGTTGGATTATGGAACCTGCACACCCAGACATTTTAATGCCTATGCCAGACATAGTGCTGCATGATAATACGAACACAATGAAACACTAGAAATCTAAATCCAAGGAACAGATGGAAAGGCAAAGCTTCTCTGGTGAGACTACTTTTCATTGAAGGCTTAACTCCCAGCTTCATGTAGAGCAGCCATCCATTAGAAGTCATCCTCAGTTCATACTCCACAACAGTTTGGAAATGTGAGGAAATGCAACATTAGATTGCTGTCTTGTGGCAAAGAGAGTGTATTCCTTGGATGATGCTGAGACTTACTCCATGGAGACAACATCCACTAGAAGCATAGTAAATATGTCAGGAAGTAAATATGTCAGTTCATCTTGACTGAAGCACATGTACAAGATGAGTGTGTGAAGCTATTGCCCAAAAATACCTGCAAGAGAGCAGTGAAAGCCCTCGCACAATAGATGCTCTGCTGCTGTGGCACAGGATTTTACCCACAACTTTTTCACAGAGCCTTCTGCCAAATCCAGAACTGGAAATAAAAAATGATAACAACGAGGTGGGCCCTAACATTGCTTACAGTTAAAGGACGACTGAGAGAAATTAGAGTAATGATCCTGTTTTACCCTATGTGATACAAAGAGGTTTTCCCTCAGAAATGAGCATCATAGAACCATAGATCAAAAAATATGTAGAGAACTGTCATATCAGAGTTGCACTGTCTTTGGCAGCTAGGCAATACCTAAAGAACAAAGATCTGGTGGAAAACTAGTGCTTTAGATGTTGGACTTTACTTTGTAGAAGAATACAAGGAGGTTATTTTCACTGAGGCAGAGAGATTAACTTCTGAACAGTGACTGGCTGTTAGGGCACTCCCAGGGGGTTGCTTCAAGATCCTTTTTAAAAAGTAAATGCCATAATCCCTAACTGTTTCCTATTTTGGCCTATTCTTGTGCTATCCTTGTATCTCATAATGACTCAAATCACACTGAAGAGGCTAAACCATATCATAGGAAGCTGAGTGATAATGCCTTCCATTTAAAAAAAAAGTATTTGAAAGAGATATTTTTTAACAGTGTACAAAAAAATAGAAATATAATGTGTATGTGACTGAAATCATGGTTCCGAGCATGCTTTTCTTGGCAATAGTTCCAATTTAAGAGAAATTTTAATGCTTTGTGTGTAGAGACTTGTTTAAATGGATATGTCTTGAATCAGTCAGCTCAGAATTAGAAGCAACAAGAAAGGCAAGTAATTTTGCTTGGTTCAGAGAGTCAGTAGAAGCCAACAGTGATAGTAGCCGGTCTTCTCAATGGCATTCATGCTGGACTGAAGGCTCAAGTGAAGAGGATCTTACTCAGTCACAGTAGTCACATGTCTCAGCTGACAGCTGGGTTAAGAAAACACTATGGAGGGCATTATGGAGGTTTGATGGATCTTACTTTGAATGGTAGTTATCCCATATTTATTTCTGCAGGCAAATAGTGCAATGGAGTGGTTCACGCTGATGCAGGCCAATGTTTTAAATACCCTGAGGGTAAGGAATGGGTGAAGATGGTGAGGGGTCTGGAGCACAAGTCTTATGAGGAGCAGCTGAGAGAGCTGGGGTTATTCAGCCTAGAGAAAAGGAGGCTGAGGGGAGACCTTATTTCTCTCTACAACTCCCTGAAAGGAGGGTGTGGAGAGGTGGGGGTTGGTCTCTTCTCCCAAGTCACAGGCGACAGGACTAGAGGAAATGGCCTCAGGTTGCGCCAGGGGAGGTTCAGGCTGGATATTAGGAAAAAATTTTTCACCGAAAGGGTTATCAGACATTGGAATGGGCTGCCCTGGAAGGTGGTTGAGGCACCATCCCTGGAGGTGTTCAAAAGACGGGTTGATGTGGTGCTGGGAGATATGGTTTAGTGATGGTGTTGCTTTTTGTTTGTTGTGTGGGTGTTTATTTTTGTCAGAATTAGGTTGATGGTTGGACAGGGTGATCTTTAAGGTCCCTTCCAACCTAGAAGATTCTGTGATTCTGTGATTCTGTAATGTCAACAAAGTGAGTACCAGCTCAGGAATCTTTGGCACATGGAACCCTGTAGCAATTTCAACATTCAGCATAGAAAAACCCTCCTCTGTGTCTACACATCTAAAGACCATGTAAAATTGCACTGGGAGGGAGAAGATTGGGCCTCCCATCCTTCCATGATATTTTCTGTTTTCTTTTTCTTCACTCGCTTTATATGTTTTATGTTAACTTACTACTGGAGCCTGTTCCCGTAGAAGCAATGGGACAAGCTGTTAAATGAAGCTCACATACAAGTTTGTGTTTGGAATATCAAACCCTTCACTAGCACTGTTTTAATCAAAGGGGAGAATTTCCTCGTCTTTACTGGTCAGCACCAGACCCGAGGAAGATCTAAACTTCATGCACCCTAGAGATCAAAAGAGCTCTTTCAAGAGGAAGAACAGTGGATAACTGTAAAGGAAGTTACAGCTGTTTGCCATTTAATGAAGTTAAATGCATGTGTAAATGTTTATAGACTCCAGGCTGAACTTAATTTTTTTGGAAGCAAGACTTTTGCAACATAATCACATACTCCACTATTTTTTTCCCAGTGGATTGTTAGCTAGGCATAACCCCTTGTGATAATCTGCAAATGCTTCATGCATCTGAACAAACTGAAACACCATACTACATACCTAGCTTCACATAAGTACTATAGTGTTTTATCCCTGAAAATAACCTTTATGCAAACCATCCACACTAAAGTGATTGGTTTGGTTTTTAATCTCATCTTTTTCCTCCACTCTCCTCAATACACAATTATATACTGTTTGAAAACAACAGTAACAACAAGGAATCCACTCGCATTTCTGGGTTGGGGCCAGGCACTCCTTATGGATTGAATGAATGGTTTCCTCTAAGCAAGGCAAACTTTCAGTCTCTCATCTGGAAAGTATTATATGAGCAGAAGCTCGGGATCAACGATTACCTGCTGATTCCGAAGCTATTATCGGCTGATTTTTACTCCTTTGGGTGGGGTAGGAAGCAATATACACATCTCAAAAAAGATGTTAAAACAGTCTTTGTCATCAGGTGAGTATAAAAGTCGGAGGCACCTTAAAAACACCATCAAAAATTAATTTAATTTAGTTAAATTTATTAAAAACAATGACTCTCTTACTTTTACCAATATGGGATTTTTCCCTTCCTACAGTCTCTAAAACGACTGCTCACACTAGTGAACTGACTGCACGTACACCAAACTGAAGGTGCCTTACAAAAAGTCCTCCAAGAAACACCCACCACCTCCCCTGCATCACTGCTTGCTGATTTTTCTGCAGACGTGCGTCTGGGAGAATTTGCATAATAGCTTTGAGATTAGAGGCATTTTATGCTTGAGGAATCAGAATGGATAGCAAGCAGTGCCTGGGTAAATGTCTATAATTAAGTAATAATGATGTATGGGATCTGAGCAAAGATCACAGTAAATTTCTTTCCATAAATGGCTGATTAATCCCAGTTAGAGCTACTATACG
Source organism: Tringa tobata (assembly GCA_033628505.1). Taxonomy (NCBI): domain Eukaryota; kingdom Metazoa; phylum Chordata; class Aves; order Charadriiformes; family Scolopacidae; genus Tringa; species Tringa tobata. The sequence continues at coordinate 2,524,337 of JAHREE010000152.1, forward strand.
AAAATCAGATGGGTCTCTGTTTTTTCCATTATATCTCACTCTTGGCTTCTCTCTTAAAGCTTTTCTCCACTCTGCTTTCTTGCGATTCCCTTGCCACTGTGTGTCAGAGCCCAGGAACTCCGTTTCTGGGCGAGGAAAACAGTCCATCATTCATCTCCCCTGGCTCTAGCAGTGAAGAATTGCTAGCTCCTACAGTGGCACTGGATATTAATGGCATCCTTGTAACAGAGAAGGGGAAGCAATTGACTCCCAACACAAGCTGCATTGAAAGGACTGCTGCAGCATTTAGTTCTCAAAGGACGAAACATCCCTGAATGTCAATGGACCCCATGCAGCCTCCACCTCTGTCTCACCCACCTCCGGACAAGACAGCATTACCCCAGCTCGCAGCCCTGGCAGGGCTCCACACCCAGGCTCAGCGTGACAAGCTGTCAGCCCAATAAAACGTTTTGACCTTGAACTCCTCAGCAGAAGGCAGGAGAGTGGCACCGCCATCACCCGCAGCCCTCTCTCCTCCGAATTCAAGGCACGGATCTCCAAAGGGTTTACCGGCGCTGGCACAGCAATGTGCCAACCCCAAAACAATCAGCCGAGCCCTGCAATGAAACGCTTCCCCTGGACCCCCATCCCCTCCTCCCCGCTTGCCCCATGGAACAAAACACCCCTGTTTCCCTTTCCGTCAGACCGGGAGACTACAAGAGCCATATTTAAACTCAGATAAAATAAAGGCATGTCCCTTATGGCCAAAGTGTAAGATGTCATTTAAATAAACTTTCACAAAAATCACAAAGTGCTCTGCCATAAATAAGTGATTCTTAACACAGCCAGTGATCAACAAACTCACTTCCTAATTAAGTGTAGGAGCGTAATGAGGAACAGGGCGTCCTTTGTTTCGCCAGCCCGTGTGAACTCCAGCCACAAGTCCCCAGACTCTCCTAACTCCTGCATTCGGAGCTTGTAATTAGTACATAAGGAACCAGGTACTACAGCAGCAGCCCCTTTGACAGTGGGTCCATTCACGGCCAGCCAGATGTGAGGAGCGTTCAAAGGGGGCCGACTGACTCACATATTGCCTGGTGTTGTATGACACTATAATCTCTGGTTTTCAGCCCTACAATCAACAGGCACTGTCATTTTTAATGCATTCTAATTAGCTGGTAAGGTTTACAGAAAAGTTCAGCGATGCAAGAAGAGCTACTGAGCTCTCTGGTGGAGGGCAGGTTGGTCAGCGTGCCTAATATTTCCTAATCTACCCCAAGCTTCATTAGCAGCAGAGATATTCACATCAGTATGGCAAAAACTGGATCATCAGGTGTGCAATTAATTTAAGGAACTGTCAAATGTGCCTGTTTTAAATATCAACCCACAAAATAGAAAGAAAACTGGAAAGATACACACAGAAAGGTGTTATGTTGAACAAAAGTGAACCTCCACCTAAGGCACCAGGAACTCGCCAAGGAGACTTCACTCAAATGTCCCCATCAGCGATCCCACTCTGAACAGTGAGCCACTGTTCACCCACTTCTCCATCCCAGAAAAACCAACCTCTGGGGCAGCAGACCACATTCAGAGGTCAGGCATCACTGTTATCCCCTTTGGAAAGCCTCCTACTTCAAGCTCTTAGATGTGTTCAGTAGCCTCAGGTGGCCTGACACCCACCAGCAAAGGGGCGTAACCCCTCCACCAGCCAGCAGAAGGTAACAAGTAATGATAAAATTTTCAATAAAAAAAAGTATTATTAGCACTATTGGATACAAACTGCGCCTCTGAAAGAAGGAAAATGGAGTCCTCTTGTATATGATGATTTAACTGTCCTCCAGGCAAGACAAGATGGAGAATGCAGTGTTGTGTTCAAAGGCCCTTTCCAGACAGAAAACCAGGAGCTTTCTGACAATAAATTTTTTCTACAACAACGTTGTGATGCAGCACTTAATGAGCAGAGCAACTCTGTTCAACAATTTGCTTAAGTACCTGTATGAATACTTGTTTAGTATGGGCTTACCAAGAGCTGTTATAGAAAGGTTTGTGCAGCCAGCTTGTGTCTGTAAGCTCTGGTCTGGGGAGCACATGGGCACACAGTATAAAAGAATAGCAGGTGAGCTAGTGATAATTACTGAGCTCCATCGACAAATTATGAACTGCAAATGAATCAACCTAACAAATAAGCTGAGGTGCCACAGGCTGTTTCATGCTCACATTAATCATTCACTGAAATACTTTCAATATAATAATAGTAGCAGTAAACACATTCATATAGAAATACCAAGTTTGCTTGTAAAATAGGATAGAAAATCAAACTGAAAGGGTTGAACATATATTTTACCTTTGGATTTAATTCTAATTAATGGTGAAACAGAGATACAAGAAAGAACATTTTTCAAAACTCTGTGCACGTATTAGATATCAAATGAAAAATCCCTTTTGAGGAAATAGATTCTCTATTCTTATCACACGTCAGAGGAGCAGCCCTGTACTTATACTTGCAGACAAGTAAGTCATTCATCTAGAAGCAGTCTTCAAACTGTGAGGCATTATCAAGTTGTTTGTTCACTTTTGTTTCTTTTGTAGATGAATGAGTTCAGGCTATCTCTGGAGTAATGTGGTGATTAAATCCTTCTCTGTCTGGTTCATGCCTTTTAGCCACTCAGAGATAAGTTACACAGCACCATGTCCAGTTATCTCAGGTTAGTCTGAATTGCTCCATGCAGCCAGCAGAACACAGATGATCAGAAAAAAAAAAAAAAAAAAGAGAGAGACTTTTGCAAGGGCTGTTCCTGAAATCCACAGTTGTAATGGACACTAACCAGGAAAGAATTGTGAAAAAAATCACAACTCCTATCCCGTGGCAAGACCATCCTCTTAATTGGTCATACCTGCATCTATAGCAGCTTTCCTCCAGCAATGATCTAATTATTAATAACACAAGTATAAAGGAGGGAAATGCAGTTATGAGGAAGACAACTTTTCATGTAGCACCTCTCTTCCAGTGCAATCTTCCAGTGCACTCTGTCATCACATATTATAATCATAGAAAGGTTTGGGTTTGAAGGGACGTTAAAGATCAGTGAGTTCCAACCCCCTGCCATGGGCAGGGACACCTTCCACTAGACCATGTTGCTCAAAGCTCCATCCAGCCTGGTCTTGAGCACTTCCACAGATGGGACCTCCACAGCTTCTCTGGGTAAACTGTTCTAGTGTCTCACCACACTCATGGTAAAGAATTTTTTCCTTAATACCTAATCTAATTCTAGCCTCTATCAGTTTAAAAACCATTACCCCTCATCCTATCACTCCACTCCCTGGTCAAGAGTCCCTCCCCATCTCTCCTGTAGGTCCCCTTTACCTACTGGAAGGTTGCTCTAAGGTTTCTCCAGAGTCTTCTCTTCTCCAGGCTGAACAACCCCAACTCTCTCAGCCTGTCTTCACAGCAGAGGTGCTCCAGCCCTCCGATCCTCTGGACTCGCTCCAACAGGTCCATCTCCTTCTTATGTTGGGCACCCCAGATCTGGAGGAGTCTCAGGAGAGCAGAGTAGAGGGGCAGAATCACCTCCCTTGACCTGCTGGCCACACTTCTTTTGATGTAGCCCAGGATGTGGTTGACTTTCTGGGCTGTGAGCTCATTGTCAACTCATGGTGACTTCTGTCAGCTGATGATTAACTTTTATTATCCTTAGTATTACTATTCAAGACTACTGCTCATTTGTTCTGATTTTTGCAGGGCTGTATTTCCCTAGCCAGGAATCCTTGCTGAAAGAGGAAAGCTCTGTCCAAACTATTTTGTCCTGCTGATATCACCCTCAAATACCTGTCCACCATCTCATCTGTGGTGACTTACAGCAAAGAGCAGACATCAACTCCTGGCTCAGCTTATGCACAGCAGGCAGCTGTATCTCAACCGTGCCTGTGAAAAAATCTGGCTGCATGAAAAATGGGCAGAAGGAGACGTCACTGAACCTGAATCATCTTGCACCACTTTGGTGTGTGTGCTGACAGGCAGTAGTTGAGAGGGAAGCTGCGGTTATTGCTCTGTTAACAGGTCTCTCCGTAAATCCATCATATTAGAGGACTCCTTATGTGACGTGTGGGAATTAAGATAGGTGGAAAACAGGAAATACACACTAACAATAAAACTGGGTTTTAATCAGAAACACACCTGGTGAAAGCATGGAATGATTTCAGCTTGAAGAACTGCATACAACCCCAAGCTAGGCGTATCCAAATAAGCTGAAGTAAACTTTGAAGATCAGGTAAAAAAATTATCTCACCATGCAAAGATATAATCCTTGTTACAGGGTGAACCATAGCAAATCTGAATCAAATCTTTATTTTTCCAAATAATTACTGCAACCTAAATTTCTTCTGCACAAGATGAAAACACAACTGTGTTAGTAATAATTTCCTTTAATTTGTTCAATATTGCATTATAAAAATTCCTTTTGTACAAGACACTTAAGAAGCTCCATAGTCAAGAATGAGTTTGGGGAATTAAGCATTGGCTCTGAAATGTAATGACAAGTATTTGTTGAGCTGATTTCACAGCTGTTGTTAGTGGCAAAATTCCACTAAAATTTGATTTATACAAGTCATCATAATGAAGCCATAATGAAAAATGCCACACTCGGGCATTTTTGTGATTCCCGGCTAGTGCCTAGCCACAGCTCCAGGAACATATGTATGTATCTGCTAACGTAACAACATATCCTCCACAAACCTAGGGCTGTTTCTATACCTTATAAACTATTTCCAGATATTCTCATGGGGCATGGCCCAGCACACTGCTGAGAAGGGATGTTTACCCTGGGTCTCAGAAATTTGCCACTAAATACCCAGAGTAGCTCTTCCCATCACATCCCCTCAGCATCCTTCTCTTGCCTCTTCTGGCTGCTGACTTCGTCTTTCTTGAGGAGACCACACAGATCTATCCAATCTAGACATTTTTAAAGCCCAAGCATAGAGAGAAAATACCTCCACAAAGCAGACCCCTTTGTTTCCACACACAAGTACTAATAACTTTGGAGCAGGTTAATAACTCACAGACATGCTCTGTTGTAAAAAGTTTATTCTCAAATCCAATAACAGAACACGACAAAATAATCAAAAGCAGAGAGGAAGGAAGAGATACAGACAAAGAGCAGAAGTGATGCTTTAAGGTAAAATGGGCTGTGAGTCAGGCAGAAAAAAAGATATTCCAGGCTTTAATCTCCCAAAAGACTGAGGAGTCAATGACTTCTTTCTAATTAAAGTACAATTTGTGTCAAAACTGTACCTTTGCAACATTTTGGCTAAGAAAACTAAAAAATGTACTTGTCTTCTTAATTACTCCCATCCATAAGGGCTGATGTCTTCTGGTGTTCATTGGGCGAGGTCAGCTAGATGACCTGTGTACTTAAAGTTAACCAGCCTCTTACATCTTGTACTGATTTAAATGCTCATCACTTTCCAGTTGTACGATCTCGTGCCTCTTATAGAATACCTCAAGCTGGAAGGGACCTGTAAGTTGGACTCCAACTCCCTGCTCTTCGTAGGATTACCTAAAATTAAACCATATGACTAAGAGTGTCATGCAGACGCTCCTTGAACTCTGACAGGTTTGGTGCTGGGACCGCTTCCCTGGGGAGCCTGTTCCAGTGACCTGTCATGAGAGAATGGTAGGAAAGTGCTGATGTGTTGGGGTGACTCAATACTCAGTCCCTCCATCATTAAGAGGGACAAATACACTGCAATCACCACCGCTTCAGAAATACTATTTTTGGAAATTTCCTACATTTCATTCAGGAAATATAATTCTTAGGAATTAAAGGAATGGATAAGGAAGGACATACTAAGGCAGACTCCAGCATTCACCATGAGGTTAATGAGCTGTTGTGCTCTGCTCAGCGAGCTGGTACAAAATCCTTAAACTCAGTTTCTGGAGCACATGTAGGCTTTCGGTCAGCTCATGGGAGATATACCAAGTGACGACTTCCTGAGTTGCCTCTCCTGTTTTGGGAGGTTTTGGTGCTGAATCGCTTATTTCTTTATTTTTTGAAGGGTCTTTGTTGATAGTTCTGGAAGGTCTGTCAAACCTCCAAACAAGACCCCAATAGGTATCCGGTTTCAAGATCAGTGTGCGTATATTGCAGAGTTCTCTAAGGGTTAAAAAAAAAAAAAAAAGGGAAAAAGATGACAATTTTAATACTCAATACCAGAGTGGGGTGAAGAGGGGAAGACTGCTTTGTTCTGACAGATTCATCTTCTACTTATTTTGAGCATTATAATCTTATTGATATTTGCCTTTTCCCCTGGGTTCTCAGAAAACATTCCTTTTAAGGCAGAAAAAATTACCTTCACTATATAACTTTCTAAGCTGTGCTGCAGGCACAGGGAAAACACTCCTAAAAGCACCAGTAGGGTCCCCTGCACAGAAGCTTTAGAATAAAATTAGGCCTTGAACTTCCAGCATGACTTTGAATGTCCTTGACTGCAAATAAATCACTTAACAAATACAAAGGCGTTGTTTCACATTGAAGCTAGTGCACAGTGTAAAGCATAAATTCTAACACTGATTAAGGTTAATGATCTTAATCATTAAATGTTTTTTTTTTTAACTCCCCATGGGGGTATTGTATAACTGAAGATGAGACTGACAGTGAACATTGTTGTGAAAACTGCAGATAAATTATCCAAACAGTTGTCCAGACAGTATAACTAGTAAAAATAGCTCTGCGCAGTTCTTTAAAATTTAAAAATCCTTCTAACTCATACATTTTTGTGCACATCTCTCAGAGGCTGTCTAATTATCTAATATGAATCTGAAGACAGAAGAGATGAAAACTCCTCAGGAGAGAGAATGATCCCATTTGGTTGAATTCATTTTTAAGCCTTTATGTTTCTACATTTGGCATTTGTTTGTGTTGCTTTGTGACTTTAAAGTATTCAAAGTAATTGGGATTGGAGATGTGCCTTTTTCAGGAGCTGGAGCCACAAAAATATTGATGAGGTAGGGAGAGGTGGTAGCAGTATATTTTTTTCCTATGAATTTATTTTTAATGCAAAAATCTAGTGGTAGGAGGGGACATACATTATTGGAAGTCTCATCTTTCACACAGTACATAAATCTGAGGTATTAACCTCATATGGTTATCAAATAACTCATGTAACTTTCCACAAGAGCTGTGATATTAAACTGTCCTGGGCCTATTATGCCCGGGGAAAATAAGTAAAAATCTTTTATGTTCAACTTCTCAGCTTCTTCTATGAAAGAGCTCCTGAGCGATTCCTCCCCAGGACTCCAGCACTCACCCTGGGGCTATGGCAGCACAGTGAGCTGCCATCTGCGGTGAGAACCGTCTCCAACCATGTACCTGCTCTCAGTCCATCACAGTTGTGGTGTACCTGGGCTTTCATTCTTTTTTACTGGGCTTTCAGGTGGTGCTTGAAGCAACCCAAGAGTGCGCATGGCCCATTAACTCCAGCCCAGCCAAGACATGGAACTTTATTTGACCATGGCAAGTCAAGCTTCTGTGTGAGCCCTGATATAAAACGTCTTCTTTGTGGTACATCAGGAAGGGTGGCACGTCTGGCAGGATGCAATGTCCTCTGGTGTGACAAGGGCTGCTGGATGCTGCTGAGTAGATGACAAGCTCTCATTCACACCTAACAGTGGGGCAATTCTCTGCATGTGGGGTGTTAGGTTTGGTAACATTTATGAGAGTAGTGGGAGGACAACGAAGAAGGGAAAATACCCCATCAACTTTGAAAATATGTCACAAAACTGAACAAGACAGCCCAAAACTTTAAACCTATGAAAAAATGTTCACATAAGGCTTGCGAGTCCCTTTCCATTGATGATGTCCATGGCACTGACATGCCATGGACATTGTTCTTGGTTTGTGGTTTCTTCCCATGAGTGAGCAGGAGGGGGAGACAGCTCCTTCCCTGGGGGGTCTTCTGGGCATGACTGGGGGAAATGGGTTTCCCCAGGCTGCAAGGACAAGCAAGCAAAGCACAGCAGGGAGACAGCAGGGAGGAGAGGGAACATCCTCGGCGGGATGGAGGGGACGTCCTGGGGACCAAAGGCAAGCTGCAGCACTTACTGCTGCTCAGAAAGTCACGGAGCTGGCTCGCAGCCAGGGCTCACCAGAAAATGGAGAGGGTGATGGCAGCTTTGTTTACAAACCTTTTTACTTTTGCGCTGTCTTCCCTAGCTGTTCAGAGCTTACACGGCTTGAAAAGATGGATTTTGCTTTCTTTTTTTTTTTTCCCCTCCTCTTTTTAAATTCAAATAAACCCAGTCTTTTTGTACTTAAAAGCCTTTTTTGGGGGGAACTTAGAAAAAGCGAATGCTCTAAGCAGATCCATCTCAAGGCACAGATGCAATCTTCCTACGACACAATGCAGGGGACGCAGAGTCCTACAGCCAATTCAAAGCGGATTCCAATTAGCAAAAGCAATTGTCCCCCTTCTTATTTAACCTGATTAAAGCTGCAACTCAAATAAATAAAAAGCAGAAATCTGTCCCTAAATCACTGTAAATTTGTACATGTATCTTTGAATTCACAATATGAGCATGGTAGCTGCAATACCAAGGGAAAACTGGCAGCACAAATCCAGCCGTCTCCTTTCACACTCCCTCCCTGATCGATCCTTTCTTCTACCATTTCTCTCTTTTGTCATCGCTTTGCTATGTTAATAGCCATAGCCTTCAGCTGTCTCTGGTTTCCGAAAATCACCTGAAAGTGAAAACTCTTTAGATCTTTTCCTATTTGAAGAGTTTATCTCTGCCAGTAAAAGAATTCAAAACATACTACGTTTGACTGCTTTAAAATGAAAATTGCCTCTTCCTGCACCTCTCACTCTTGCTCCTTGAATAAAGCCACACTCCAATCATCCTGGGATGCAACTTTCCAGTAGTGATAAACATGCTCTTATTATGCTAAAGAGCCAACAGAACAATTATTTCCACCAGGAGATGAATTCTAAAACATTAAAGTTGCTAGGACATCTACAATGATGAGTCCACCCAGGCTATGTGGACCATTTGCTCCATGGACTCTAGGCAACACACACATGGATGTCTCCCAAGCTATGAACTGGTCCTTTGAGTGGGCTTTGCACACTTGTCAGATCAGCTCTGGGAAGTAGTCACATCTCTGAATGACACCCTTCAGAGATTTGAGAAAAATATTTTTAAAAAGGGTACTATCTCGGGAATAGAGTTACTGTCAAAAGCAGAGAAAAATCAGTAGTAAAGCCCGTCATGCATTTATAAAATGGACAACTATTTCAGGAGTGTTTATTTGCAGTGCCCTCACAGAAGTAGATTTGTGTTGGTCACTGCTACTCCGCCTGAGTTTTGGTAAAAGAACCCCTGAGCTATATCAGTAAAGCAATACAAATTCCAGGCTTCTGCTTACCACATGCTTCCCACATGCACCAGTTACACTGGCAGGATATGGACAGGTCCAAGCCTCCTCCATCTGCGTTTTCACAGGCGTTCCTAAAATTAGCTGGACATCATGCCCAAACGGTCAACAGGGCAATAAATACACACATGACTTCTCTTTCTGCCAGAAGCTGACCCACGGTGAATATTATTCTCTATGAAGCTGAGAGTCTACCTTTCATGTTATAAAATATAAGAACACATAAACTAAGGACACCATTTACACTGTTTTTAAAAATAAATGGTGCAAAGTACTACAGAATGTAGCACAACTCTGTGAGAAGACACTGGGTGTGAGGGAGTCCTGGGCTCTGGTTCAGTTTGTACATTTTCACTGATGAATATAAAATGAGACAGTGGCTGATCTCTCCCAGGTGAGGGCCCTAACCTCTTGCCTCCGTACCTTCTCTCTCCCTTTTTCTTTCAACAAATTTCAGTGCTCTCAACCAGTATCACCAGAGTGCTCCAGCCCCACTCTGCATGTTCACACTTGTAAAACCCTTTCCTTTGTGTTTCCTGGTCTCTATCCCAAGAATGCAAAATACAGCAAGTTCTGCCAAGGATTCACCTTCATTATCATTGACAAAAATCATGCCAGGAACCATTGATGCAGAGTTAATATTCAGACATTTATGCTGTTTTACTTTCAAGAGGTAGCTACTGAAAGATATTTCTTCATCCATCCATCCATCCATCCATGCATCCATCCATCCTTCATCATCCATTATTTGAATGAAGAAACAAAGCCTGAACGTTGCATTGTCTTGGCTCTCTTTGCACAGCCCATAGTAATTACACATAGTGTTGCAAATAAGTTGGCTCATACAAACATGAGTTTTCAGAAGCTCAAGTAATCCTACCCATCATATGAATTAAGAGAACAATAATAATTAGAGCATAACATAAGCCACATAAACCAAATTTTAGTCCCTAGGCTGATAGTTATGAAAGGGGACAAGTTCCTGAACTGGGTGCTGATTAGACAGCAAGAGAGGCAGCAGATTTGCTAAGAGCTGAATAAGAGTGGGGATAAAATATTATTGGTTGTAGCAGAGCAAAAGTTGCTCCATTCTTTACCTGATTTTGTCAACAAAGGACTTAGGAGACAAAAGCAGACTGCAGGAAACACTCAAAGAGTATTTCTCAGCCCTTCAAGGTGCCATATTTAAAAGGTGTTATCCAGAGATGTTGAACCTCAGGAACGAGAAGGCCAGTATTTGGATGTTGCTACAGACTCACAACATGATCCACTCTGAAAAGAAACATAGTGCTGCACACTATGCACAGAGACCATGCTGATAGCTAAGAAGACATAAAAAATAATTACCAAGGAGGATGCTGTGGAGAAAATATGATATAAAACTATGTTTAGCACGGGACACACCTCAACTTCTGTTAGGCTGTCTACTTGTACTTGAGGGATGTCATCAGGGGCACAGGCAGAAGCAACTGGAGTTTCCCAACCAGCTGTGCCTTACACAGGAGCTGTACACATGCTTTGGCACACACATCTAGCTCCACTAGGCACTTCCTTGAAGGAAAGAACAATGAGGAGCAATAAAGCAAACAGAAGACAAGACATCATTGTTGAAGTCACAGAATCCATTAGAATGTGTAAAACCTTGTAGTCATTGACAAATTTTTTAAGCTGAATATTTTCATAGACCTATACCCTCTAACTACACCAGTAACAGGGCTGACAGTTCCAGTACCTGCAAATTAGAAAATACTACCTGAGTAGGAAAAAACCAAAGAAAATTTCAATATTTCATGCCAAAGATCAATATTGCAGAAAGAAGGTAGGAATATCAAGATACTTTGGCAACCAACTGGCAGATGAAGTTGAATGAGAATGTATTTTGGAACCAAAATCACAGCAGAGGAAACCTCACAGGCTTGTCATGGTCAGCAGCATCCTGTGGCTGAGATGTGACAACAGCACAACTGAACTCTCACAGACCAAAACCACACTCTAATCAGTCTGCAGGAAACAGGGGACCGAGTAAGCCATTCAACAAAAACAAATCACTGTCGGAAAATGTTGACAATGTAAGGGCATTCCAACATTGGTGCTTTGAGGACTCTTGGCTTTAAGCATTGCTTACAGCTTTAGAAAACCAGGATAATAGGGAACACAAGAAAAATTCAACCATCAAATGCTAGCAGACGCCTGAGAAGTGTACCCTCCTGACTCTGAGCAAGGGAGAAAGATGCTCTTCTCTAGCTCTAAGGCCTGCTGTCCCTAATTTCTACTTCCTACTCCAGGGCAGGAATTTGCTTTGCTCTATTTGGAGAGCTGCTTCACCTTATTGCCTCAGGGAGTGGTCAGTGATGACAGCTAGCATGCATGGGGAGATCCCTGTCTTCATGGGTACAGTAGAGAATGAGCACCTGAAGGAAAAGCAGGTGGGTGGTGAATACAAAAACTAACATGCAGAGCATGCACTTTATTTTTAAGTAAAATTTTTCAGTTTTCCCAGAGAGAGTGGCAATTCTTCAAGTCAATTAGAGTGGGGCTGCCATTCTTGGTAAATGGAGTGGAGAAGTTACTAGGACAAAATCCACGACCAATTCAAAAGACTAATCTTGAATCCTAAAGCAGGAGTCTCAAACAAAATAAGCAACAAGATAAATGAATAGGAGTTTGGGTGGGTTTTTTTTTTTTCCAGTGGAAAAAAAACACAATAGCATCTCCTAATGAAATACTGATGTTTTTCCTCCCTTTTTATTTACTGTGGTTTCTTGAGATTCTAGGGTATTTTGACTGCAGACAAATCTCCGTCTTAGAGGGTAAACTATACATCAAGGCTGTAATCAAAACACACCTACAGTCACTCTGTACTCTGGTTGTCTTACGAAGACCAGGCATGCATGAAACAGCAGCAGCGTGTTCCCAAAGGACCGTTGGAAAGAGCCACCAGTTGTGCTGCAGAGCAAACCGGAGACTTTGAGCTCCTTCTCGCAGCGGTGTGAACTGCTGAGACGCAGCTGATTCCATTTTGAACAGATACTTCTTTCTTTGCCGTCGGGCAATACGTAGGTTTTTCCAGGTTTTTGGGAGCAGATCCCTTTGGAGGACCAGCTGAAGGCCGAGTTATGGTTCCTGCTCTCCCTTCCCCGGCGGATGCTCTGGACCTCCCGCTCGGCGTTGTTAGAGTGCGCGGCACGTGGGAGGAGGGCTTGGACCTCTGCCACCCACCCCAGACCACATGTTACACGCCGGTGGGAATGGCACATGGGACTGCAGCCGGAGTCACACACCAGCGCTCCCGCTTCAGCAGCAGCAGTCAGTCACCTCGCCGAAGCCCCTCGTTCAGAGCCGGCGTCGACCCCTGCCACTCTTGTGATTTTAAGCGCACTTGGTGAAGCGAGGGGGTTTCCCCCTCTGAGACATGCGATCCAAAGAAAGCAACAAAAAGCTGGGAAGCGCGGTATTAATTGTGTCACAGCCACTGGAAGAAAAAAAAAATAAAATAAAAATAAAAAAATATTAGAGAGGCGGTGAGAGCAGGGTGGTTCCAGAGCCCTTTGCTTCTGTCACTGGCTTATGACCATGGTGCCACACAGCTCGTCTGACACCCTGGACACAGGCTCTGGTTGATACAGGGGAGATCAAACACCAAACAAGTCACTTGAGGTTGTCTTACTGAGCACAGGACATCCCGGGGACAAGATGTTGCATTGCTCGGGCACCACAGGTGAGACAGCAGAGGAAAGTCAGTGCTCTGTGACAGCCAGAGCTGGCGAGGGAGCAGCTGGTAACGAATTTGCTTCCTCCTACCTGTTACCTGTGTCTCAGGGTACCCGAGCTGGCATGGAGTGGTCTCAGCACTGAATACCAAAGGAAGCCTCTGCTGCCCTTGCACTGAGGGCTGCGGCGTATGTTGAGACTGGCATGCCAGCCTGGCTGCACAGAGGGAATCTGAACACTCTATGGGCGTGATACCCATTCTTCAAACAAGGTGAAAAAGATAGACAGCCAAGGGTACCTTTCAATAAAAAAAAAAAATTACGTCTGAGTGAAAAAGTAAAGAAAAAAAAAGAGCCAACATCCCAACCATTGATTCAAGCCTCCAGCCCGCAAGAGTTTCCATTACTAATTATGAAGCTGCCTCCCCATTCAGGTTTTGCAGAAGGCAGAGGAAGTGCTTGGCATGTCGCAGCTAAGCCGCTGCTGGTGACCTGTCCCAGGGCACAGCTCTGCTGACGGACACCCCTCCATCAGTTGGGGACAGGCGTAACACAGAAGGCAGGGGAAGGGACCTCCCCGCGCTGACTCAGCACTGGGAGCAGAGGCACCATGGGACAATCCAGTCTTCAGGCTGGGACTGCCAGCTCTGGCAGCGGGTTTTATTATATGGATCACTATTCATTAAAATCTGGACCGGGACCAAACAGATACAGATGGAAATGCCTTTTTTTTTTTTCCTCATGGACTTGTTCCAAACCCGAGCTCTAGGTCCCAATATATATCCTCTTACCAGCAGGTTCCCAAAGAAGAAGAATGACTTACAACAGTTTTATAAAACCCAGCTGTTTAGAAAACTCAGATAATTCACCCTACCCCCAAATCTAGGGATAACAGCCCAAATAACATATGTTTTTTTCACTGGTGTCAATGCACAATAGACAGAGATACCCAGTAATACACAGTGTAGCTTACGAGTGAACTTTTAAACCCAATTCTCTGCTTTGTTATACAAGCAAAACACAGCTATTACACTACAACGTTACCTGATATCAAGTTATCCCAATGAAAATTGGCATAGAGCAGCAGACAAACAGATTCTTTTTCATGTAAAATGTCTTACATAAAGCAAGAATAAACGTTAACTCCTTGTTTGAAGGCTGAAGCTCTTTTCCCAGCTGTAGCAAACAGGGAAAATGCCAGTAGCAACTGGAAGCCAGGAGGAGAGTCTTAACTTTATTTTTCATTTTTATTTTGGAGACCTTAGTTACCTCTTTGTTAGTCTCATATGCTAGTTTAGGGTTCCTACTCCCCACAGGCTAATAAATATGCTCAAGGCAATAAATATGAAAAAAATAGAGGAGCAGACACATGTTTTATAAGGAAACTTCATGCTTAATTGAGGCTTTTCTGTGTCAGTAGAAATCAGGATTGAGACTTTTACACAGCCCACCAAATAATGATCAGATTGAAGAAAGACGGCAAGAAAATGATGGATTTGCCGATCACTGGAACAGTCGGACATGAAGCTGAAGGGCTCATTAAACACATTTCTCCAGAGAAAGGTGCAAATACTTTACAAGCACCAGGGTTTCCAGATAATTAATGTGTCTGTTTTTGAGGAAAATCTCAGTACAATATTTAAATGCACAAAGACCGTGCACTGCAGCATGCTTGCCTGGCTCCTCATGCAGGAACTGGAGAGCACCAACCATTACCCAGCTGCATCTGTTCACTTGTGTACTGTGAAAAGGTTTAATGAGCCACAAAGTGTATTTTGCTCTCTTCATGGATCATGGAAGCAAAAGTCCTGGGGGTAAAATGGCTTGTGTTGTTTCTGCTGCTGTGAATTGGGCCCTCAGGGGTACATTTTCAGTGCAATGCATGTGGATTTGGCTGCTTGAGTCCCATTGATGTTGATGGGACTTGTGTAGCTAAAACCCCACGAAGTGCTTGAAAATGTGTCCCCTGGTGTCTGTAAAGCACCGTTGTCTTTTCAAATAAAATTGACTGAACCAGTCTGATGGTGGTGCTCCTTCTCAGCAAGGTCTGCAGTACTTGTGCAGATTTGCAAGCAAGAGTGCACAGGAATGCATGGAAATTCATACTGTGTCTGCCTCCCCACACATGCTTTCCACGAACCAAATTGCCCAGGCTTTTGGGTCAATGTGGTAACAAAGGGTATAAAACATATTAGGAGATAATACCCTGTTAAGTTCCTTCATACAGGCCAAGTTCCTGTGGCTGGTCAGTAGAAGTGCCTCTCACACTGTGTACAGCATGAGTATTGTGGCAGAGGAACAGAGAAAATATGAGCAGAGATACGATAACATTCCCACCCTCTCATCCATATTGTGGGAGGTGGGTAAGGGGTGGTAACCTGTTGTTTTGCAACAGAATCAGCAAGATTCTACCTACCTTAAAGTGGTAGGAAAGACATGGGGTTTCAAAAAATCACATTTGAGAGAATAGCAAGGAGGGTAGAGAAAGAAGAAGAGACCATGGTGCTAGTATTAGGGTTGGGGTTTTTTAATCTGGTCATTTATCAAAGCAATTGCATAGAAATATCCACATGGGATACACACAGTATGGAAATCCCTGCTTAAGCCCGCAGTGAAACAACTCCTTAGTTCACCACTAACGTCTATTAGAGTTATAAGGAGTTATGTCTGCCCCCGTCAGGGCAACATAATTAGTAGTTAAAGCTAGAAAAGACTATTTTTGGAAGAGCATAGGCAACATCTTTTTAAGGAGAAGGAAGACATCTGAAAGGGAAGTTTCTTAGGCTGGTTACAAGGCAAGGATCAGAGGAGGGGTTCCCCAGTTCCCTGTGCTGTTGGAAAAGAAGGGGCAGAGGACAGGGCAGTGGAGGAGAGAGACAGGGACTGGAAAACTCACCAAGGTCTCAGTTCAGGTGAAAATCTACATGTGGGATGTAAAGGGGGTTTCTATCAGCTCTCTCCTTCCTCTTTTGCTGTCTTTCTGTTTTAGCTTTGTTGGGCTTCCCACACAACAGGACACCAAGCTGTGTGGTGCAGTCGACACAGTGGAGGGAAGGGATGCCGTCCAGAGGCACCTTGATAGGTTTGAGAATTGGGCCTCTTCAAACCTCATGAAGTTTAAGAACGCCAAGTGCAAGGTCCTGCACCTGGATCATGGCAATCCCAAGCACAAACATGGGCTGGGCAGAGAAAGGATTGAGCATAACCCTGAGGAGAAGGACTTGGGGGTGTTGGTTGATGAGAAGCTCAACATGAGCCAACAATGCATGCTGGCAGTCCAGAAAGCCAACTACATCCTGGGCTGAATCAAAAGAAACATGGCCAGCAGGTTGAGGGAGGTGATTCTACCCCTCTTCTCCACTCTGTTGAGACCTAGAGTAGTGTGTCCAGCTCTGGGGATCCCAGCATAAGAAGATAGAGTTCAGAGGAGGCTGCAAAGATGATCAGAGGGCTGGAGCACCTCTGCTGTGAGGACAGGCTGAGAGAGTCGGGGATGTTCAGCCTGGAGAAAAGAAGGCTCCAGGAAGACCTTATAGTGGCCTCTTGATCAGGGTATGTAGTAATAGGATGAGGGGTGATGGTTTTAAACTGTTAGAGGGTAGATTAAAGTGAGATATAAGGATGAAATTTTATTAAATTGGGGTGGTGAGACACTGGAAGAGGTTACCCAGAGGAGTTGTGGATCCCCCATCCCTGGAGGTGTTCAAAGCCAAGTTGGAATGGACTTTGAGAAACCTGCTCTAGTGGGAGGTGTCTTGTTATGTGGGAAGCCCAACAAAGCTAAAACAGAAAGACAGCAGGGGGGGTTGGAACTAGATGATCTTTAAGGTCCTTTCCAACTATAACCATTCTATGATTTGATGTTTCTATAATTCTTATATGTAGTAACACTGAAAACTCCATGTATTTAAAACTAATTTATTGCAGACTGGTTTATAACTAGAGAAATATTTTAATCTGTAAATTACCCTTACTTTCAGACTTCTCAAACACAGAGTGCTTAACAGTGCAAGTTCATTGCTATATAAAATACAGTTTCCAACTGTATTTACAAATAAGCTGTCCAGTTCATATTGTGTCAAACAGCTGTCATTGTAGTCTTTCCCATTTTGTGTCTGTACAAACAGTGATTTCTGGGGAGCAGCTATGGTCATTTAATTCAGCTGAGGATCTGCCCAATAATATAATCTAAACATGGAAGAGCTGGAAATGTGCTAACTTCTATTAAAAAAAAAAAAAAAGAGAAGGAAGGAAGGAAGGAAGGAAGGAAGGAAGGAAGGAAAGAGAGAAAGGAAGAGAAAGAAAGAGAGAAAGAAAGAGAGAAAGAAAGAGAAAAAAGAGAGAAAGAAAGAAAGAGAGAAAGGAAGAAAGGAAGAAAGGAAGAAAGAAAGAGCCCGTTCTCAGCGGTAATTCACAGGATGGTTCCTTAAGTGAAAACATCCTAGCCATGGAAATCCGATTCCCACAAACATTTTTACATTTTAAAAATGAGATTTTAAAGAAATCATTGTTTGTTCACTTGGACTGGATAATTGTATTTTAATTTGGTAATTGAAAGCAGATACCTAGTATCTTAACTTCTCTCTAAGCATAGCAAATATAGTGGAACAGGAGATGTACTTCTAAGCTCCAGATGTAACTCACCGGGAATTTTCCAATTATTTCTCTGATAGATGCCTAATTCATTTGATGTAAATTAATATTTATCCTTCAAAGACAGGATTCTTTTAACTGGCAGTGATTACTGTAATTCTTTAGGCAGATTCTGAATGAAATATGTCACTGTTTGACTTTTATTACAAACCTGAAGCTCAGAGCAGCAGAGCCAAAGGCTGGCTATAGGTCAGAAAACTTTGGAGCACACTTGAGACAAATGGTTAGAGTACCTGGGGTCAGCTGCTGAGTTGCAGAAAACTCAATATAATATTTACATTTTGCTCTGGTGTCAGCAAAAAAATACACCAAAGTGAGGAATTTCAAAAGAGCTTTGCTTTGCATTTGCTTATATCCAAACTGAAAGCTGTACTTGGGACTAAACCCAAGCAGAATGACTTATACGAAGCCTTGATAAGCGAAACTCTCTAGTGTGGCTTTTCTGACAAGAGTTTGGAATATATCCCTGTGTGCAATTTACCCCCCGGAAAAACATACCGAGACTATATCTGTGAGGTTTCTGTTTATTTGTTTAAATCAGTAAGTGAAAGGGCAGAATTTGATTAAGGTTTGCTTTTGAAAAATACCAAATAAGACCGATTATTGTTCAAAGAGCCAGGCGGTGGGGACACAACCAGGCAGGGAGTGCTGGTTCTGCTGCAGGCAAGCTGATGGCACCTGGGTGGATGAAGACTCCCTTCTGCACCAGTGAGAAAAGCTGCTGTACCAGCAGCACATTTCCTAAATTCAGGATTCAATTTCACCTGTGAAGACACCAGCATCATTTTTCCTCCCCTCTGATGAGGAACCTGGACAGAGATCATGCTTCAGAGGAGAATGAGGGAGACAACATGTCCTCATGTCCTTCCTAGAGCAATATGCCCTGATCTTCTCAACCCCCTTCTTTCATATGCCCCAATCTAGCTCCAAATAAAGAATGCAGCTACAAGCAGCGTGGTGTGACATGTGCTCTGTAAATAGATCATTTATCCGTGGTTGTACCCACCTACCAGTATGGACAAAACAGGGTTTCAAGCTGGCGCTTCCTGTTTTTTTCCTCTATTTCTTCCAAAACTTTACAAGCTCTTACAGAGTGACTAAAGCGCTTGGAAACTTTGTGAGACTCTTCTGGAAGAGGTATAAGGACACTATTATTCTTGGGCTGGCACAATAGTCCTGCAGTTTGTTCTTCCCCCTCCAAAGTGAGAGAATTAGTTTTTCATCCCAAAAACTTATCTTATTTCCTGTTCCAGCACAATCTGAGAACACTGTAGATGGGACTCCTTCAGTCATTACTGATGCTGCAGAAATCTCCCACTCGGCATTTCCAGCCAAAAAAGACAGGGATTGGCCCTCCCAACTTAGATAATGTATCGACTGTTTTGTGATCTTTACTGAAGTATAGAGAGGCAAAAAAAGACAACTTTTAGAAACTCAGTGTGTATATTTAAGAGAGTTATTTTTTGTCTTTGTTTTTAATGAGTTGTGACATCTGTGTAGTCAGCTGCTGCTCTGTCTCCTGGTTTGGGATGCATTCATGCTTCCTCGTCATTCTTCAGGATGCTGAGGGATGGCAGATACAGTACAGTGCAATTTGCCATTTACGGATCAGAAAATGTGGCTGGAGCAGCTTATTGAATCAAAAGGCATGAGCTCTTTGAACATATTCTTGTCTCATACATAAAAGAGATGGCAAACCACACACCTCCAGTTAAAATATGATTGTCTTATGGGAGAGACGGATATTGTGTTAGTGGGGGTTTTTCACTATGTCTTTCATAAATCTTTTCCCTTTGTTTCTTGATTAGCATTTTAAAACATACTTAATGCTATTGAATAAATTATTAATTTTTTCATTGTCAATTGTTCACCCAGTTCAGGATGGTCATAAAAGTTCTTTCTGACCTTTAAAATCTATCACTCTCTGCCCTCTCTTCAGTCTAGATTTGTCAGAAAGACTGTAAATTTCAAAAAGCCTGGCTCATGCCCTGTGTCTCTAATGAAATCCATAAACAGGCATGATCTACCCTGTAACGGGCTTGACTAAACCTTCTGCATCTCCTGTCAAAACTGACTGTCCAGGGAAGAATGTCCAGGTTCTTCCATGGCCCTGACTTTTCATAATACCAGTATTACTGCTAGGAGGAGCCTCACTGAGTCGGAACAGTCTGTAATTAGAGGATTAATTTCTCAATCCCCTTAAAAATAGTGAAAAGATGTCTGAAAGACAAGATATCTAGAAGGCCACAGACACGAAGGAAGATAAATATGTGAAGATCTCCTGATTAAATGCTTTGGACAAAGTTTATGCTCAAAAAAAGATGGGAGAGAGGGTGGGAGGGAAGTTTTGCTAATTTGAAGAGATCAGATTATGAGGTGACTCTATTTCTAGTGTATGGTTGTCATTAAACTACTTCTTGTAATTTTGTCATGCAATACAGTTGATACCACTTAGGAAAACCAATGCTCTGAAAATAAAAGTGAGGACCTAAGGAGGGTTACTCTCAACTTAATACTGGGGTTTGAGAAAAATCTCCCACATGGAATGCAGGTAGACACTCTGGATCCTGCCCTAGAAGAAGATATCCACCCCAACATACACTAAAAGCTCAGCACTGCCTTCCCCTTCCTAAATTTCCTGACACCCAGTCCGACAATACAACTGTTCCTCTGAGTGCTCCTAATTTCTTCCGGGGTATGTCAGCTGACTTTGCTTAACCATTAGCAATAGCCAGATTACCAAGATGTATTTACTCTACTTAACCCAATCTGACTAGTTTTTCTAATGTGATTTCAGGAGCAATCATACCATTGGCACTTCCAGATGTGATGAACCTTTTCATTGCTAACCTCTGATGGAGAGGTGATGACAGCACATGTAGAAGACCAAGGATGAGTAATGCCTGTACAACTGTTTTCTCAGTAGCTGCTGGTTTCCACCGTATCTTTTCTTCTTAATATAAACATGAAGGTGAATATGCGTTGCTGTGTTCCTGTCCTGTCCGACCCTTCACCACAGGTGCTTTTGAAATTATTTTAGGATGGAGAAAGAAACTTTATGGTCTTTCTTTCTTTCTGGGTAAATAAATGTGTCCCTTTCTATTAGTGACACTGTATTTGTGCTGAACAT
Organism: Tringa tobata; assembly: GCA_033628505.1. NCBI lineage: Eukaryota > Metazoa > Chordata > Aves > Charadriiformes > Scolopacidae > Tringa > Tringa tobata. The sequence continues at coordinate 2,545,234 of JAHREE010000152.1, forward strand.
GTACTATAATAAAATACTAAAACTTCTCTCAAAAATTTGTGAAAGATCATTTTCTACCACCTTCCTTAAAACTTTTTCAATGAATACTAATTGATAAGAAGAAATTACTTTTTTTCTTGAAGCATGTGCAGAGAAGGAGAAATAATCACAAAGCTGTAGTCTCAGAAGATTCCTCCACCTAGAAATCCTAGGATTTAGATTGTGGGGATTTTTTTTGTTTTCTAAATAACAAGAAGCCCCATGTCCATCCTCACCTTTTCAGTAACTGAGGAATAAAGCACCCAGCAGAACTGATCTTGACATCTGCAAACTGTTCAGCCCTTGTATTTCCACGTGTGGTTTATCCTAAGCCCTGACAATGCTGTGCACAGACTGAGAGAAAAATTGGGCATGGTGCAGCTATAGAAGTCTCCAGTGCTCAGGCTTTAGCTGTGACTCTACTTCTTTGTTCTAATAAACCCATTGTAATTCAGCTCAAAAGAGTTAGGCATGCAGCTTTCCAACACATTGTGTGCGGTTGTATCTACACAACTCCCATTTGTTTCAAACACAAGGGGGAAAAACAAATCTTAGCAGGCTTTGTGGGGAAGCACAACGTGACCCACTAAAAAGCTTAATCAAGGATACTAGAGAAGGATGAGGAAGAGATTTGTTTATGAAAGGGTTTTTTTGCTTTGCTTTTGTAAATTGTTTCAAATCCATGAAGGAAGGAAGGTATAGCATGGCCAAATGCCATCGGATTCACTGTCTAACATCCACAGGGACTCCTCAACTGATCAAATGCCAGCATTGGTACAGATATGTCAGTCAGGAAATACAGATACTTCCACATTAATACATCTAAGACAGCAGATGCTTCTCTTCACTTCTGGTCTGAGGAAAAAAAGTTCAGCAGGCATTGCATGGGTCATTTCACACAGTCAATCAAACTTTAAGATAAACTACGTTTGAAACCCAAAACTTTGTGGTTTTGTTGAATGTGGACAACTCTGGAGAGCCTATGGACTGGGACAGGACTTTCTCATTTCCCGTGTCTCTTCTGGGGAGAAACAATAATGCTCCCCAGCACAACTTAGCTGGAGGATGGAAGACTGCACAGCCAAAAAAAACCCTCTCACACTTGGCTGTCGTTTAGCCCTGGCAGCAAGTAACATCACTGTGTGCTTCCAGCCTTAGCCTGAGGCGTTGTCTGCAATGAGAGTCCTATTTCCATGCAAACACTCAGCTGGGACTTGACTTCACATTACCTCCTCCATTTGTCCCCTCTGCAACCTGATCAGGCCACAGTCCTCATGGTCTTCTCTGTTTGGTCTCTTACAAAACCATGGGCACCTAATGCAGCCAGGAACAGACCCTTTTTATTGCTAATAAGCACACATGATGCTTTAGTCACTTTTTGGATGGCACAAGTCTAAATCATAGAGCAGTTATCTATCTGGAGCTGAAGGGACTGGATTCAATGTTCAACAGGAGACAGCCCTGATGGTCCTGCTGGGGGCCTGCTCCAGTAATTAGGCTGAGACCATCCTGCACCATCACCTCTGAAACTAGACTGCTGAGATAGCGAGGAGCTTGGCACTCCTGGGGCAGGAAAGGACACAAAAAGCCTCATGTAAGCCACCACGTTGGTGGAGGAGCTGCTGTTTGAGCTTCCATCCTCAGAGAAAGTCTATCCAGCAGGGTGATGTTGAAACGTGCAGTCCCTGAGGTAGAAGTCGGGACGTGAAACTCAGGATTTCACACCTATGTTGAATGCCAGGGTCCTTAGGCAGGCATGCAAATCCTTTTTTGAAGCTAGATCTTGGCCTCCCTGGGAGCATAAGTACTGGTTTCAATGTCTCCATTCAAAAATGTTCTCATTTCCCTTTTCGCACTCTTCAACAACGTATGTAAGGAGACAGAATAGCTCTGTTGGATTCGCTCAGTCATTTCTTGGCTTTTTTGTCCCATCAAGTTAAATTGTCTTGAGCAATGCCTCCTGTGAATGATTATTTTCAGACTACCCTACCCGTTAGGAAGCTTTTTCTTGATACACATTCCAAAACCTCCATTTCTTAATTCCATCCCATTATGTTTACTTATCCCCTTACATAAGCAACTTTTTGTTCCCTAACTGCATCTCAAATCCATCTGCCCAGTTACCAGTTTCATGCAGAATAGTACGTATTCAATTAACTTCTTTTTTTCTTCTGGAGAAACCTTTTTACCCACAGATTGCTTCTGGTAGTTTTATTGGGACAAGGGAATACAAAAAATGGCCTAAAGCTACTAGACCTCAGCTCTGACAAAGCAAAGGTCCTGCAGGAGTAGCTGCAAAGAGAATCAAGCTGAAAATAAGAATTTCAGGAGTCTGTAATCACATTAACAGACCCCACTAATTTACTTGGAAATTATTTTAAACCCTGTTTACTTCAGTTACGGATTTATTCAAGTGACCATCAATTTCTGAGGGTTGCAGCATTATTATCCTGCCAAATTTCTGGCATAAGTGCAGCTACTTGAGCAGAAAAATAGGTTTGCTCACCTCTGCTACATTTCTTGGTAGCTGGTACAAATCCTACCAGATAAAACACTTCCCTACATAAGCCATACCTTAAGTAGGAAGTTTTTATCAGCTAATCTGTCCACACAGCTTTGAAAAGTGGACTAAGCTATATACCTTAAAACCCTTTTGTATATGTCTCCTCACTCACCTGTGACCCAGCTTTGCTAAAATGACTCAGACTGGCAACTGTAATTTAAGAGTCTGGTGAATGTGAACATGAAATATCAGTGGAATAAATTCACAAACCAAATGCTGAGCCTGAATAGTTGTGATCCATATCTGCATTGTCAAACGGGTGATTCCTGATATTTTACAAATCTAACTTCTAAAGTTGAACCCTTTAACCCAGCACTGCCCTTTTAAAATTAACTGTTTTAGAAAACAGCTGATAAACATGTAGCAAGAAAGTCCAGAAAAATTGTCATACACTTTCTCTGACCTTAGGAAAATTATATAAAATAATTCACTATTCATCTGTTGTCATATGGAACCACAGATAAAGATTCGGCATCTCTTTAGTGCATTTGCTCATCATAAGAGTTTTCGCTAACATTAATCAAGATTATTCTTCATTTTCTTGAAAACAGTTAACCTGAACCTTGGGAACCAGAGAGCTTCTTCTCAGAGTTGCTTTCGGAAAGAATGAAAGTGCTACGAAACCTTGGCAGCTCTAACTAAGCTCTTTGCTTCATTTAAAGGTTAAGTACAACACAATTTCACATTGTTTCTTTTTACCTCCGTGGTCAGGCCAAATTTATGCTGACATCACCTGGAGTACATCATCAGTGGACTTAAGACACAGTGTCCTAAGACTTGTAAATATTTTCAACCATGTCAGACAAGGAACTGTTAGAACAAGTGGAAAACACCAGGTGCAATACCCATCAGTAAGGTCCTTTCAGACTAAAACTTAGGGGAGGAAAAAAAGACCTACTACCGTGCCCTTATGACTTAATATTGTGAGAGAGCTCAATATATTTAATCTTCAAAATATCACCTGTGTCTCTCCAGCTTTCCTTGCTTTTGAAAGCCCTCTAGAATCTGCCAACTGCCTGTTCAGCCAAGTTAAGAGGACACTTAAGGAATTTAAGTAAAACTGATGCAATCCTTTTTGCAGTGACCCTTTCTCCTGTGGTTGCACGTGCCTTAAGCAAGGATAACCCTGGATGCTGGATACACCTTGCTCAGACATATTAATCAGAGAAAGGTCAGTTGTACTTGAAGCTGAACACTCCCAAAGAAATGCATCCACGTACTCCTCCTTCCCTCTTAGCTTCACCCTCTCCTGTAAATCAAGCAAGAAATAAACCAGATCCCCTCTACTTTTTGCTATCAGTACTGTAGATAATCCCACTTTGGTAACAATCCATATGGGTAATAATCAATCAAAGGGAGTGGACTAACAGCAATAAGAAAACAATAAGAGTTTCCCTTGCATCCTGGCTCCTGATCAGAAAATAGTCAGGACAAGCACCTTCTCAGGCTAATTGCTGACAAATGTAAGATAAACAGCCTGTTATCACAATCACCTCCCCTCACTTTTAAGAGGGGGGATGCAATTACGGCCTTAAGTATTACACAGAACGTGACATCCGTTTATTGTTCTTGTTTCACACAAATGGGGATTTATCTCATTTCATACAAGCAGATGCTTTTGTGAAAGACTCACATTTGGGGAAGAGGCAGGCCTGGGAAATTTCTGGGTGAACAAGCTGCAGGAAGGCTACAGAAAAAGAAACACCTCGTTATATTTGTGAACTGGCAGGTGCTGTGACAGAACCTGTCTGTGACAAGAGGTATGGGATGGGGCAAAGCCGCTGGGGCAGTGACAGGAGCCAGGGTTTGGAGATACCAACCAATTCCTACCTACAGCCAGTAGTATTTTGCCCCCATACACCATTGGAAAAGCCCTACTCAGCTGAGAAGAAGGAAGTAAGGAGGGAAAAAATACTATATTGTGTGCAACAAAATGTCCACTCGGGCTCCTGTCCTCCCTTCACTGCTGCTCACAGAAAAGCATGAGATGCAGCACAGCAGAAGGGCACATGTCCATGTCATTTACGGCTTTACAAACCTCTGTTATACCTTCACTCTCTTTTCCAAGCTGAAGAGGACAGTCTGTTCAGCTTTGCAGAAGTCATAGAATCATAGAATTATCTAGGTTGGAAGGGACCTTTAAAATCATCTAGTTCAGGTATCAACCTAACTGATAAAAACCATCACTAAACTCTATGTTTACCTGTCTTTTAAATACCTCCAAGGATGGTGCCTCAACCACTTCCCTGGGCAGCCCATTCCAATGCTTAATAACCTTTCAGTGTAAAAAATTTTCCTAAAAAATTCATTTCACACCTCTGAACAAGCTTAGCACCTTTGTTCGTACCTCTTCTCTTAGACCCCTTTTGAGATGGAGTGGCCAGAGATTTCAAACCAGAGCATTCAGGGACAGCATGCCTGCTGGTGCTCTGCCTTGGCTGACTGTTCCATGATAATCCTTTACATCCTGATTGCCCTTTTGACTAACATCAAAGCGCTGAGGTCATATTTTTAATGAACTGTCCACCATCACCCCAAATTCCTTTTCCAGTGTAGTATAAGGCAGTAAGAGCTCATTCTTTTGTACGTGTTCAGGATATATACCAGAGATAATTTTCTTGAGTGGGCATTACACTCTGATAAAAAGAAGAATTCTACTAACTAGCAAGGAGGAATCAAAGGGCTAAATCTTGATGTTAATTATTTGAGCAAAGATCTGGAATATCTTCCCTGCAATTCAGCTGACGGATAATCAGCTGTTCATACCTGGCCACGCTACATTGCCTGTATGTTTACACTCAGGAACACAGACTCTGAGAGGAGATCACCATAGGAAAACAGCCTGATGAAATCCTCTAATGAAATGTGGCTGGCAGCTCCCGGAGTTGCCAGTGCTATTATGACATTGGGCATTGTGGACAGATGCATTAGCAGCCAGGCTGCACTAATGAGGTCTCAGCACTTTGCTAACCACCCCAAACAGCTCTTGGGTTGTTTACTAACTCCTCCAATGCCAGGACAACAGACAAATGAATAAGAATTCATACAAGTGTGTATATGACTCCCATGAAGATGCCATCAGGCTAAAATTAATAATATAAGAATAGAGAACAGTGGAATTTACCACTTCCTAACTCTGTTAAACTTTTAAAACTTTTTCTTTAAACTTTTAAAACTTTTTCTTTAAACTTTTAAAGCAAGCAGTCTGTTCTTATATCTCTGAACGAACCCATCAGAAATTTAAGCTAATTTCCCAGAGTAGGACTCATTATTGCCCTTAATGTAACATTTGACTAAATACAACATTCAGGTACGTCTGAACATTCAGAAATAAAATCTCTAACTTTCCCCTACTTTCCCTTTTCATGACAAATTCAGTAAGGAGAAAAGCGATTAAATACTATTGAACAGACCTGTGAGAAAGGAAAGAACATGAAAATTTTAATGTTATTTGCAAACTTCACATGCTTCCTACTGTCTTTGTTCACCCACTCCGCATCCGGAAGACCCCTGGGTAAGCAGAGGGGATATGGCTCATCCATTCTAATTCTGTCAACCTGTTACCGTCACCTTCTACAGCAATTTCTTAAAACTGTGCAATTGATTCAATATATGACAGAATGTACTTTCTAAATATGCAGTTGCTCTGCTCATACTATACCAAAAAATACTACCTTATACCTATACCTGACACCCACCCAGGTCATCATTGACAGAAAACTTAATTTTACAAAGAGAAGAGCATCATTTTGTATAACTTAACACTTATTTAATATTGGGGGCAAATTACTATCTTATAGCAAATTATGGAGTACTTTTAAAGTGAAATATTACAATTAAAATCCCTCTACAGGATAATGTTCTTCAGTAGATTTTATTGAGGAAGAACTAAGGAATAAAGTCTGCATTTTTTAGACTTTTGTAGGAATGCATTTAAATCTAGATACATAAAATGTTAAATAAGAAAACAAGATGAGGGAAGGGCATCATTTGAAATTATACCCATATACAAGAATTTGTAACATCAAAATAGGTGTGAAATGATATCTTATAGTAGCTTTACCATGGGATAAGGAGTAGGATCAGTAAATGCAAAATCATAGCTGCTGCACAACTGGGTAAGACAGTAGGAACTGGATGGTGTTGACACATATCTAACAAAACTCAGTAAAAAGAAATCTGATGGAGCTCAAAGCAGAGGCTCCCAAATTGACTAAAAGCATCTTCTAAGATGATCATGAGCAAACAGGAAATATTCCAAAGAGATGTTGTTGAGTAAAGTACTGAAACTGTCCCATACACTGCGGATGCCCCCATGATATGGTGCTAAGATCTCATGTGTGGATTGCTGCCTCGTGCACGAGAGCAAGTCAGCTCATGTATTTTCATTGAGCAACCCTAACAAATACAGAAATCAAAAGGATCTGTGGGAAGGACCTTTCTGCCTATTGCAGCCAGAAGACTCACAATGCATCATTTAGTGTTAGTGAACTCCTTTTCTCAGGGATACTGGCAGAGGGGAGCACACACCTGACAGAAAAAACAGAACTGCTAAGAGAGATTACTATGTACATCTTCACTGAGACAGAATGAACCATTATGATAACTGTTTCTTGTAGCTCTCTGTAATTTCTGCACCAACCCCAGTAAGTGGTGGTTTGGCAAAAACATCCCAAGTAAGGGACAGTCAATTTTGTTTTAAATACTCAAAGTGAAGGCAAATCCACCATCACTTGGGAAGTTATTTCAGTGTTTTTCTTTCTTTTGACACCCCAAGAAATTCTCAGGCTCTGTTTTAGGAGTTTTTTTTTCTAATTATGCTTTAGAACTTTACATAGCAAAACATCTATGGTTGCATAGAGATTTTACTTTTTGAGAAATTATATAAAACTTCACATCTCAGAGCACCAGTCAATCACTAAAGTTGACAAGGCATGTCAACTCTATGTATGATGTATGATCAGATCAGATGTATGATCAGGCTTGTGATGATTCTTTCTTTCTNCTTTCTTTCACAAATAGTGTGAACAACCATGGAGTCATCATGGGAACCGATGTCTCTCCAATGTCCTAGGCTCCTTTGCAGGTACATATTTCCTACAAAACAACAGATTTCCTTCTCATTGTACAGTACAGCAGATTCAGGGACTTAGATGATATGAGGTGTGCAGTAGGGTGTGATGTCCAACACATGAAAGCAACACACATCTGGACTACAACTCCTCCTCTGGCTGCATGCACAGGTGAGGATTAAACTGGCAGTGAAATGCCTTGCTGTTTCTGACTGTAAATGTTTTTAAAACATTTATTTCTTGAGAACCTTTTCCTTCTAACGACCCTTTTGGGGCTGCAGAATCTATTCATTTCAGCAGGTATTGTTCTGCCACAAAATAATATACGTTTTATAAAAAAAAAAAAAAAAATCACTGATTTTTCATTATTGTTTGCAACAGGGATTTCTGCATCTGCTCATGAATCGTCCAGTCCTGCCATACCTGAGAGGAGTTACTACATGGAAATAGCAATGACCTTATTGCATGCAGAAATATCCACGTTCCTACCAACACAGCATCGCCTCATCCTGCTGCTTGCAGAGCCCTGCACCTTTGGCAGGTAGGCTCCCTCCTCCGCAGGCTGAGCCCTCAGCAAAGCAGTGGTCTGCTGGGGGATGAGTATTTTCTCTTTCACTGACAAAGCAAGCTCCCTTCCCCCTCACCCTTGTCCAAGTCTTTCATAAAAGGTAATCCTTTGTTCAAACATATCCTCAGCTCCTTGTGCTCAGGACAAGAATCAGACATTTGCTGCTATCTCTAGCCTGAGTCTTAAAATTAAATGCTATCATGGCAAAAAATATATTTTAAAGCACGTGATTTAATTAATACTGCAAACTCCTTGGATAATGCTGTTTCCAATTTAATGAAAAAATTTCTTCCAGCTTTCATTTATTTATTTTTAACAAAGACAATAGCTCTCTTTGCATCTCCTGCTGTCAGCATGTAGTTCCAGCCTGTCCCAAACTAACCTGCTTTCTCCTGTACCACACTCTTTAAAAATGATGCACAGATGTCCCCGTGTATGTTTTTTGGGTTTTGCTTTTTTTGTTTAAAGAAAAAAGGTTATTTGCCTTTTTAGGGGCAAAGGCTTTGGAAACAAAATAATCTGAACCAAGTTTTAGAACATTATAAAAAATAAATAAGACAAACAAACAATCAAGCAATGCTGCAAGGCTTGCTGCAGATGGCTGGGAGCAGCACCTCATTTTTCATTATGGGGGGTGGCTGGTGACTTTATTTTTCTTGGCCCTGAGAAAGACCAAGCATTCCTTAAGCCATGTAAATATCCAGCTATGTCTCACTTAGAGCAAGATGAGCACATACATTAGTGACTTTTCAACAGACACATGCTAGCTGCTTTAGGACTTGGATTTCAAGGGGGTTGGGGGGAAGAAGGGGTAACGGAGTTCATGGGAATGTCTCCAATCCCTTCCCTTCCCAAAGCTGTTCCTGTAAAATGTTGTTAACAAGGTATTTGTGATGCCTTCAGAGCTAAATGCGAGGGACAGTTTATGAACACAGAAACTGCTGTCCCATCTAATACCTTATCACCAACTGTGGCCAGCATGGTGCTCTTCAAAGATGGACATGACTGACCCAGGCCACCCACAGAGGTTTATCCCTAACTCTACTAGTTAAGGATGGTCCCAAGGTCTGAAGCACTGGGAATTTTCCCTTGGAGGCCACAAGCCTGTTCACCTTCCTCGTGGCAGTTGCCTTGTCACGGACACAGCAACTACAAGCAGATCGAGTGATCAGGATGTGACCCTAAATCATTATTTCAGCAAACAGTTGCAAATAAGGCATTGAAAACACATGCTGCACTTACAGACCAGAGAGCTGTCATTGTTAAATGATATCACAGCTGGCGAAAAGGAATTCTCCTCTGGTGGGCAGAAATGCCCCTCCTGACTAATTTCGTGGATACATTCCTCCTCCCTGTTGTTCATTGTCTGAATTGACTTGAGCTCTCCTTCCAGTTTCTGGTGCAAGCTTCAGATTTCTGTTCCCTGTAGAAAACGTATAAAACAAATGAAGAAAAAAATATTGCCAATACCAGACTCTTGCCTAACACTGGGTATGCGTAATAAGTTCTTTTTCAAATGGGTTTAAAACATTTTGTCTGGCAATTTTAAGTTACTGTTCATTTTTTTGGAAAAAGAAGTGTTTGGATCTCCTAGATATCTCTGCATATCTCAACCTCTATTTAAATGTAATCGTAAAAATAAAATCTGAGTGTTCAACAAGGCTTTCTTCTTGGGATCCCAAGAAAAATCTTACCTGAATGTGAGGACAGGAGTCAGAAGACACTAATGGAACATTTGGCTGAACATTTACAGCTCAATTTTGTAAAGTAGGGAAAATTCTCAACCCCTTAGGGTTGAGTAAAAAATATAATTTCTCTTACATTTTTTTCTAAGCATTAGATAGTTTAATCCAACAAAGCAGTTATTTTTTTCTTGCATAGATTCTCTTTTTAATCTTTCAGCTTTGTGTTCAGGAAGACGTAGGATTGACACAGGTTTTAATGTGAATGACAGCATAAGAGATCCTAATTAGGCCTACGGGAAAAACTAGTTCTTGTCTTTCAATGAACAAATTTTTTAAATGAGGAAGAAAATATGGTGGAAGAGACATAGCTTTAAATTTTTTATTTTTTTAAAGAGGACTCTGAAAATTACGTTTTGAGGCAAGATGCCTCTTTCATCTAACTCACAAGTTCTTTTCATTTTCTGAACTTAGTCAACGTAAAAAAGGAAAGCAAAAGGAAAAGTTTTCCAAAAAAGGAAAAAAAACAACTTTTAACATATTTTAACATTTCAAAATTCATCTTTTCTTTCAGCTAAAACTATTCACTGGATTTTCCTACAAATACTTGCCCTGAAAAACAATTTTTGGCACATGTATGACTACATGATGTTTTTCCTGTGAGTTCAAGGACTATGGATTCCCTGATACATACCTAAACTAGGACTAAATGTGGTGATCAATTCACTCCATTCACATTATTGGATCTAGAGCCTGGTGCCTCTGTAGGACGAGTGCAAAGAGGCAAAACATATTATTTGTTCCCACCAGTAGCTGCACTGTGTTCTCAGCACCATGACCTGGCTCTCACCACCACAGCTTTTTCCAGCAAGTATCTACATTTAGACTCAACTCTCAGGTAGTGCAAACTGGTATTGTCCTTTAAGTGAGCAGAAATACAAAAATTCCCCAACATAACAGAGAGGAAAGGAAAATAATATATATATTTTGCTCTAGGATCTTAAGGATCACAATTATATTGGATTTTTCACTGAGGGTTTTGCAATCTCGCATCAGAAGTTTCTTTACTAATCATTACATTTCAGAATGCCTTGCTCTGGATTCAGCCTCCCAGCGCCTGCTGCTTGCAAGAAAAGATATCGAGATTAAAACAAGTCACAGTACAAGGACTTTTGTTATTAACATCTTCTTTGTCCTTTCCTTACTGTAACTCCACTCACTCGTGCAAGGAGCCATACTGGTTGAGTTATAAAGAAGATGAGTGGGAAGATAACAGGAGGATCATCTCACATAAGGAACGTAAAAAAGGACATCGATGATAGCCACAAGCAGGGAGAAAAGGGGGAGGAACCATGACTGAAAGGGCAATACCAACAGCAGGAACCATTTAACAGCACTGACAACATAATATCAATAGCAATAAAATAAATATTAGTGCTGCATCCCTGTTTCCTTTTCCCCACTATATAACTCTTCTTCTTGCTTGGTATTTGAAAGCTGAACTGTTTTGTTAGTAATCAGTAGAATGGTGAGAACTTAAACAAACCTGTTTGGCGAGAAAGCTCACTTGAAAAAAAATAAAAACAAAGCAACTTCCTAAGCCAAGAGAGAAAGAGAGAGAAAGAGAGAATAATTAAAGTCAACTGAGAAGTCTCCAAGGGAAAAAAAAAAAAAAAAGGAAGACTTAATTATGCACTAGTTTCTTTTCCTAGCATGTTTCTTGACTTGGCACAGCTGGAAAATTGAAAGCTTACTGCCAAAATATCAAATGTGCCTCATGTGGGCTCAGCGCTCATAAAGTTGTGTGCGTGTGTTTTTCTCTCACTTTGTCTGATTGCACGCTAAGATAAAATAATGGACTCAGTGAGATAAATACTGGCAGCTGTCTGGATTTTCAGTCTAGCAGGCAGGGTCTCTGCAAGGAACCATGAGGGGCTTTTTGAACATAAGCTGGAGCTCTCAGCCAACAGTAAGCAGCGACTTTTGAAACTCTTTTTAGAGGCCACTACTGTCAGTCCCCTAGCCCGCTCACCATTCTGTAGTGATAACGCTGCTGCTGAAGGATGTGCAACAGAGTTAAAAATTATTGTTATTTCATGAACTAGTAGGCTTCTCTTTGTAACTCGCAAACAATGAGCTTTCTGTATAGTCAGTCCTATGATAGGACTGTAAAAGGATATGAAGTTTAGCACAGAAACAGGCCCCGGGCTATACAGGACAACTCACCCGTGAAAATACTGACCTTATTCATTCAAATATTAAATACAATGTATATATTTAAATCAGAAACTGACACCAGCTGTGAAAGAAGCTGGAGAACTATATATGATAAAGCTGCCAGATTTCTAGTCACTGGGACTAGGGACTAAATTTGCTGCCCAATTAGTGCCTATTTCTTGAATGAGACCTTTCTCAGATTCAATTTCATTTTACTTGTAACTTTCTTGTGACTTCACTTCTTCTTTTGCCGACTTGTCTCTAGTTATGACAGGGAATATTGTAGACCATTACAATTAAAAATAAAAATAAAAAGCCCTTATATATATATTTAGACTTGCAAAGATAGTCATATATCATTGTGACACTATGACATAAATAAAAATACAGTTTCCAGCTAGTAAAAACTAACATAGCCCTTATCATATCAACACAGGTCTTAACATGATGGAGCGCTTTGGGGATTTGCAAACCAGCCCTTGGCCCCACATAAATAGTCGTGTGACTTTGTCAGGCAGATTTCCTATTGAAGAGTTGTGGCACTGTCTTTGTAGACGGCTGGAGGTTTTGTAGTCTGACAACTAGTCTGAAGAGAGTTACTCTCCTATATCTGTAAAAAACTCTTTCAACAGTAACAGATAGATAATTTTCATACATAGTACTCATGACAGATTATCATACACCTGAAATAAAATTCCTCTGTGCCTTTTCTTTCTTCGCAGATTTTTAGGCATGCCAAAGTAGTCACCATGCAAGTGTGTGGTGCTTGACTTGGCTGCCTACTCTTCTATCTGTTTTCCAAACTGGTTCTCTCCGTGGGGTGATAGCTTCAGCCTCTCTGTGCTTTCTTATGCCAGCTAGAAGAGTTGAGGAACACTTGGCTCTAGCATCCATGCAGAGATTTGGTGCAGAAGTGATGAAAGAAAGCACTGAACTTTATCTTGTGAGGACCTCTCATGGGTTATGATGCTGGGAGCAGGGAGGACACATCAGCTGGGGCCATGGCACTGTAGACAGGTAGACATGTAGCTTTAAGACACAGAAAAAGTGTGTTACGGTGCTTACAGGCAGTACAGGCTGGCAAGGTTACGTCAAACAGGCACAAGTATGAATCATGCTTGGGTGAATTAAGAAGATTGTTCAGCACTACCGAAATGCCCTTTGAGGCACAACACACAGGCTCCTCCCTCCCTCTGCTAACATTTTTATAGCCTTTGCTTTTTATTGGCTTGGTGAATTGTGTGTGCACCATTGGTAAACATTCTAAATCATAGGAAAGGCTGGTCAAAGTGCTTTTCCCCACAATTAATAATGCCTTTGGTAATTATATTTGTTCTTGAAGTTCTTTACAGAAGACTTTCCCACCATTATTTGTGACTCTTCTTTATCCTCTATCATGTGATTGTTTTATTGCAGGAACATGGGATTACCCTATTATGCCTAGCACCTCCCACCAACACTTGGCTTAAGATGGTTATTTTGTTCATATTTTCCTTTTATGTTTCTCAGTCTTCTCTGGCTTTCTTCCCTTGAACTCTGGGAACAATGATGGAACTGGAATGTGGAGAAGCTTAATGAAATATGAAAACTGGTGACAGAATAAGATGTGATAAAAAACAGTTTTAAAATTTTCAATAATCCATTCTTCTAAAGCTTCACAATCCCACAAATGGGATACAACATAGATGAGCCAAAATATATCAGTCAAAAGAGCAACTGGATTGCTTTTGGTACCCTGCAAACAGAAGTAGGTTAGAGTCTTACCTGTTTACATTCTGCAGCAGAACATGGATCAAAACCTATGAAATGTTGAACTTACCAGTTCTTCATTGCCTCTCACAGAAATTCACAGAGGGACAGATAGAATAAAGTAAAGATGCTCTAACTGGTAGGTGTGTTGATCTTAGGTTATAAATCAGACGATATTTGAAAGGAAGAGCAGTATCATTTCTTAAAATAGCTAGGATAGCCAGTTAACTTGCACACTCATAAGCTTGGCCCTCCTTTTCTGATTGGAACTGTTAATATTACTTTTTCATACAAACCTACTGCAGATTTAAATTCATCTCAGTCAGCAGAAGAGCTTGCCAGAAGAACAGAGGGGCAGGGTAGATTAACAACATGATTTACTTGCTTCTCACATCTAAACAACTTAATTCAGATGAAAACTGCCATCCCATACCCATAATTGCAGTAGATTCAGTCTGCTCCCTCTGAAATGTATCTGTTCATGGAAAGCAAGAGGCACAGCGAAGGGCAAATAGGCAAATATTTTGTTTCTTTCACCAAGCTGTGAACCTTTTTTACCTCCTCTTCTGGAAGCCCTGTATCCCCAACATAAGTAAGGATGTGAAGGTGATGCAAGACATGCCCACCTGTGACTTTTTCTCACTCCGTGGAATTATCCAAGCTTAAAATATAAGACATGTTGAAAACCTTACAATCTGAGAACGCTGTGGAGACTATCAACTTCGGAGTCTCCTACCGTGAAGGTATTTTCAAAATATGAGCTAAAAGATGTAGGGAGTTCTAGTCTGAGACTATTTAAAAAACAAAAACAAAAACAAAAACCACAACCAAACAAACAATAAACTCCAGGAAGAATAGCTCTCCAACGCTAAATGAAGTCTGCGTCTATCTGTCTAACTGTATGCTGCCAATACCAAGCAGTGACATATAACAGCCTTTGCCTCTGCCTACAAGCACAATGGAGAGACAATAATGAATTTGGCATTTTACAGATTTCAATTAGAAATCGAGGGGTCTGAGAAGAGTTCCAGAAAAGAGACAAAGGGACTTGGGCTGTTGAATGGGCCACATCCTTGGGTTTTGTTTGTTTGTGTTTGAGTCCTATTGATAGGAACCTCTTGGAGCATTTACCCTGTGTACGGGTGGCTGGAGAGGCTTCCTTTGCCACTTGCCAAGGCATAAGAGTGGTGAGGTCTAGAGTTTCTAGACAAGGACCATCTCTCACTGTGGGTGAAACCTGACTCTTGGCTCCACCAAATGGGATTTCTGTCGCTGGCATTAGTGGGCCAGGACTCAGACCAAATTATTTTCACAGTTCCCAGCACAGTGATGTTCCCATCTCAGGTAAGTCCTTCAGACAGCAATTTAATAAAAAGTAGTGCATTTTACCAGAAGGGCCTCCAGCCCCGTGTTCAAAATTGAAGTGCTTAAAATCATAGAATCATAGAATGGTTTGGGTTAGAAGGGATCTTAAAGATCATCTAGTTCCAACCCCCCTGCCATGGGCAGGGACACCTCCCACCATATCAGGTTGCTCAAAGCCCCATCCAGCCTGGCCTTGAACACCTCCAGGGAAATAAAAATAAAAATCTGCATCACTACAAATACAGTAAAACATGAAAAAAATATAATCAGAATTTCTTCTGAGAACTTTCTGGTAAATAGTCTTTTTATATCATTTTAAGAATCAAATATACTTCTAAGCATATTCCTAGAACACTGCAAAAATAACTAGGAAAATTAAAAGATGGTACAGTTTACTTATGATAATGATGGTAATTGTGTATTTTTCTACTCAGGGATACCAAAGCATTAAGGAGCTAAACCCTAGAAATACTAACACCCACAGCAGGACCTGTGGAAGGGAAGACTTGCATTTGCTGTTTTATCAGGAAAAAAAAAAATTATATTTCCATTCTTATTGTTACAAAACAATATTAAAAAAAAATTTTGCTTCCTGTAAAACATAAATTATAAAATTCCATTTTCCACTTGGAAAACCAGATAACGTTCTTGCTCTTGAATTGTAAGTTTGATCCTTGTTCTGAGAACCAAATATGAACTATGTAACCAAATGATTTTCGGTTTCAAATGGAAAATTTTTCAAATTTTCCATTTAAAAAATTCCATTTTCAAAAGTAAAAATGACATGCTGTTCTGATCCTTTTCAATTTTTACAGATATTTTTGGTTAAAAATTGTGGCAACAGAATGTTGGCCCTTCCTTTCACTAGAACATTATCAATGCAACTTTACTTAATACCTTTTAAGCTGTTGTTTACTATGAAAACAATATTTTTCATGAAAGACCATTTTCAATGAAACGATGTAGGCAAGTCTCTTCAGCACTCTGAATTTTTTTTTTTATCATTAACTTCTTTTTAACAGCGAAAGTGAGGCCCAGAAAGATCGAGACTGTATTATCCTCCAGATAATTGCACATCTGATGTGATGCAATGTGATTTCAGAAAGCTCTGAGGCACTGCTATAGTCTATACAGCAAGCGTGGAAATTGCCTTGCCTAGTTTGTGCTTGAAACTCAATATTGGCCAATTTACAGACGGCAAAGATTCCATTTAATTGCAGTTCTTGTTAGTTAAATCACTCATCTCTTAGCTTTTTCAGGTGGCACCGTAGATTGTGTCCCTGTTGGGGTGCAGTGCTGTCCCCAGGCAGGTGACTTCGGGGCAGGCTTTAACTCGTTAACAACAGGCTTCATCTTTCGCAGGAGGTCTCAGTGGTCTTCCTTCCTGGCTGACAACCTCCAACTCACTCAGAACAAGGATAAACAGCAAAAATCTATCATAAAACCATCAAACATGCTTTCTTCATCAGCAATCACTCATCTTCTGTGAGACGTCTCTGTTGGGACTAGACCTTACTGTGGGGTTCCCTTTTCTGTGTATTTTACTGAGGGCGAGTAATTATTTTTTTTTTAACATCAACACCATCACTCTCCAGACTAGCTCCTGAATCAATCAACATTTCATCAGTCTGGGGGAATATGAAAAGTCAGCTGCTCTGCTTTAGCTTTGAATTAACTCCTACTCTGAGAGACAGTGTTTCCTCAAGGGAATTGTCCTTTTAAATACGGAGAACGTTTTAAATATTTATACAAGATTATATTCCATTTACCCAATGTGCTTCAAATCGTTCGGTTACATAGTTCATACTTGTTTCTGAGAACAAGGATCAAACTTACAATTCAAGAGCAAGAACGTTATCTGGTTTTCCTATATGGAAATGTACACAAAACAGAGCACATGGAATAGAAATGGACTATGTAATATAAATGTTATGTAAATATGTTTTGTAAGGAATGAGATTAAAAGACCCCTAGTTTGACTTCAAGAGTAGTTTTGACTTCAAAAACATAATTTTGACTCCATTAATAGAGAAATCGGGGTCCAGATAGCAAAACAAATTGTTATGCATATAATTCACATGTAACTTCTGTACATAATTTTAAATTTCCTGGATGAGAGATCCAGGATGTTTGTATTCAGATATTTTTTTTTTAAAAAGGCAGGAAATTGATTAACTGGATAGTAACTAAAGCCCACCAGACCTATTCACCATAGCCCCATTTACCCACTTATTCCCTTATTATTTGGTTATGCCTTCTTCCTGAGAGAAGGAGACTATTGTCTCAATGGTCTAAACATGTGGAAAGTGTATTTTAGTGAAATCTTTATATGTATTTGACTAGAGAGCAGTTGGAAAACTAATCTGAAGACACAGTGTTCACAATGTCAAATACAGGGAGCAAAATGCAAATAACA
>JAHREE010000152.1:2563270-2695260 GCA_033628505.1 Tringa tobata
GGTGAGACACTGGAACAGGTTGCCCAGAGAAGCTGTGGATGCCCCATCCCTGGAGGGGTTCCAGGCCAGGCTGGATGGGGCTTTGAGCAACCTGGTCTGGTGGGAGGTGTCCCTGCCCATGGCAGGGGGGTTGGAACTGGATGGTCTCTAAGGTTCTTTCCAACTCAAACCATTCTATTATTCTATGATTATAAACCCATGCTATGGTATACAGAGAAGTCAGCACCAGAGCAATTCTGCTCCCCCAAAATCAATATCAAACCTCCTTCAGTTCCCATGACACAAGGTCAGGCAAAGGCAGAAAATTTCAGATAACTCCCTCTAGAATGTTTGTTCAGACGGCACACAATACTAAGGTGTTAAGGGAGGTTTTATTTGGCTGGTACTTGGCCAAACTTCTGTTTATCCTGGGAACTCAGGATTTGTTGTACTCAGAAAGAAAAATCTTAAGACCTAAAAGAGAAGCAGAGACTGGTAATTCCTTTCATCTCATCCATCCATCACTACTGTGTCAGAAAAGACAATGCAGATCAATGTACTTCTCAAAATAGGTGTCCTTGGTAGCCTTTATGCAAGTTTGTTGATTTTGTTTGCCATCCAGGTACATTATTGCAGCTTATTATAAGATAAGTGAAAGGGGAACTGATAGCCAGGTTAGGCTGAGCAGCACTAGGAAATTCTGTGAATGACACCATAAGAAATCAGGGAAGATACCTTGAAACTAATAATGATCTTAATGCAGAGTGCTTCTACTCTTACTAAGGATCAGACAGTTTCAATAATTTATGTTATACCAGGATAAACTTGGCCTTGAAAATTCTGGAAGAAATTTGTAAATGAAAGGCACTTTCGAACTGGACAAAGTGATAAGAAAAACACTATAAAAAATAATCTATCTTGACTGAGAAACAGACGAAGTGATCAAAGACATCTCCTTCACAGATAATGTATGTTGGTTTTATGTAATTATATATATATCATCATTAACAGGCTTAAAGCTTCCTTGGCAGTTTGGGGTGAATGGTTAAGCTGAATGGAAAGTGATAAGGGCTGAAGAAGAAATGCAAGAGAGCTAACAAAAAATACGTATACCTGCTAGAACTCAAACTCTGCACCTCTTGCTTGAACTGCTGCAGGGCTAACTTATTCACACCAGTATTTCATCTCGGCCAATGGCTCCATTCCACCAGGCCCGGCTGCTTCACCCTGGTCAGCTCAGGACCCACCAATAACTGAATGCCATGGGGAGGAAAGTAATCACATTACGACATCAGGAGCAGCTCCAGGATGGGTCAGCACAATTTGGGTTATGCAGAACTGAGCAACTAGCAGGAGCTCCTTGCAGGGGAGGGGTCGGGGCCATCAGTCTTGCATCCAGACATGCTGAACCATCACTCATCTTGTTCTGCCCCAGTGCATGGACGAGACAGAAGCAAATACAACCCGGCAATTAGGAAAGCTTGCAGAATTGGGCCATTAATAGCACGAAAGTCAGTTATTTGTTCTACAGGCCAACAGAGATTGAAGACCATGATTCAGCCAGAATCAACCAGAGCAGGGCCAGGGTGCAGGGAGGATGCAGGACGCTGCCTCCTCTGAAGGAACTGAGGATGGTGGTGGGGTGGGGAAAGCAGATCCCCCACGGTAATTGTGGGGTCAGTCTTTCTCCTCAGCAGGGCACAGCTGCACCTAGCTGTGATTCTTGTCTTCTTCCTCTCAGAACCGTTTGTTGCTTGTGCTTGGAAACAAAGCTTCCCAACAAGAGCAAAAAAACTTCCCTGTGAAGAGGTCTAATACTTGTTAAAGGCATTAGGTGCTAGGTGAGGCTTTCTTTCTATCTAGCTTCAAGTTACATTTCTGAGTAGAATTGTGAACTTAGTTTCTCTTATGCCTCATTTTGGGGGGGAACTCTAGTCTAGCCTGCCCTCTAGTGCTTTGTGGAGCCAAGGATCTGGCTCGTAACATGAACACTAGAAGAAATCTTGGCATGGCAATGAGTATGTGGTACTATAGCCAGAATGTTTTGAATGTTGCACGAGCAGCAGTCTGTCACAGATGCCCTAATCAATGCTTTGCAATGTCAATCCGTTATTTAGAGGCATGAAAAACCAAGGGTTTTTCTACCTGGAGTGGTAGAAACATTGCATATATTGTAAATACAACAGGGTCATGATTTAGAGGAACCAGGCTCTCGTTTTTTATTAAGGAATCGTTTTGCAAGCTGGCTCTCTACATAAATCCCAACGTGTCCCCTGTTGGCTCAATGCAAACACAAATACATAATTCTTCCCCTGCCCTTATGTCAAGGATGCCTAAACATTTGTGCACATCTAACCCAAAAATGATAGTGCTAAAAATCTTATGTATAGTTCAGCTGGAATATATATCAGTGGAAGGAGGATCTTGATTCACAATAACTTGAGGTTTCAGTGCCAAGACTGTGGGTGTTTGTAGTAGCATACAATCCTGCAACTATGGCAATGAGAAATTGACAACAAAGCTAGTTAATTGGGGGAGGAAATGTTTAAAACCTGGAGACACAAATGCATACATTAATACATTAATCTATCAAATTTTCAGGTGGACAGCTTGGCTGAAAAATACTTTCCACCAAAAGAGCCCTTTATTTCTATTTTTTAAAGCATTTACACTGAGTTACGGACATTTTTCTTTTTCCTTATCAGTATTTTTAGCAATTTTTTAAATCAGAAGGTTGTTGCCAATTGTTGATCTTTTTAGTATAATGAAAAATGTACTTTCAGTAAACTAATGAACTCTGTGGTCAGTTCAGTGGTGGTTTCACTAGTGTTTTTATTATTTGCTATATAATATTTAATATAAATCCATATATATATGTATATAGGCATCAAATCCTTTTGAAAATATCAACTGGATCCACTTCAAATAATTTGAACTCATATTAGCTTCAATGTTTGATTTTTTAAAGTAGGTTTTTGGATCATCTAAAGAAGGACAGATTGTTTCCAGTTTTTGCCAGGGAAGCAAACTAGCACACGTAGTCACTCATTGAGAGTCTCTCCCTCTCCAGCTCCTCTGCTCCTGTGTCAAGATCTGTAACAATTATTTCTCTTTTTTACTAGCCAGACTGGTGAAACACACACCAAAAACCTCTATCTGAGCTGTTTTCATGCAAGAAATGAAATCACTTAAAATACATGGAACTGATCATCCTCAGCCTGTCCCCTATGTCTTTGGCAGATGGTGGCCCATGGGCAGGACCTGAGACAGGACAGCCACGGTCCCAGGCACTGGTGCACTCCCAGTAGGGTCCATTGGGATTCTGGACCACCCACAGCTTCTGAGCACCATCCACCTCGTTAGGTCCCAGCCTGCTCCCACGTTGCAAGTGCAAATCAGCTCCTGCGCCACCTAAAATGCATTTCAGGCAAGCAAAGTCGGGTTAGAAATTTTTTTGCAAACACATTTTGATTGAAATGGGGTTAGGCCACAGTCACAGACACAAATCTCAGGGGTAGGGGGAGGAGAGCAGCCTCAGTAGCAGAGCAGCACAACCTTCACTCAACACAACCCCAGTAGGAGAAGACATTCCTGTAGCCGGGATTGGAGTCAACAGGGGGGATCCAGCCCTCCAGTCACCACAAAAAAAATAATAAATATTCTGCATCTGACCCTGGCACCTGAACTCTCGTCCTCATCCATGGGGACAAATAACTTCTTGTAACATGCCATTCATCTGACCTGGTTTAGAGACATTAATCTCAGCTCACCATGCCTGTACTTGCACAGGTCCAATGCTAGACAAAGGAATCCCCTTCTTCTGCCACGATGAAGCGGGAATAAAATACCAGGAGGTGGGAACTGCGTGTAACCCTGTGTTTAAGAGTTTTCCTGTGGGAATGGATTTGTCATATTTTTCATTAAGGACAGCAAGCCAGATAAATGAGCCTTCAGTAGAAGAGATTTAGCTTTTCCCAGTACTTAAGTTGTTGCAGCTCTTCCATAGGAAACATTAATTTTCTCATTCACTTTTCCGTTTACAGCAGTGGAGATACAGAACTTGAGATATAATGTGTACTAGACATAATATGTAATTTGGTGTCCCCATTGTGTCTGAGCAGCAAAAGAATAGTTTTTCATCCTCCCTGTAAAACATCTTCTTGACCGTAAGTAAAAGTCAGAGCTCAATCCCTCTTGCGGAAGGATTATATGTACGTGGCAAATATATGCAACAGCCCCTTACATATATTTATAATATATGCACTAACACGGCTGTGCAGAATACCAGAGAGAGCTGGCAAACCTGAAGACGGCCCAGTCCATTACCTGCAAATTTCTTTCCCCCAGAACTGACACTGACAGCCCACTCATTCGTATTCTTTCGTTCCCTTAGATGTTTTTCCACCACATGCTTTTGTTTTTTTCTTTGGCCCCATAGAAACTCCTACCTGCTTCCTTTTAAGACCTACACACACATGTCGTTTAGTGTTTCTGGACTCTGGGGATCTGGAGCAGCTTTCAGAAGGGAAGATGTTGAAAATCCCAGCTAGTTGAAAATCCAGCCATCTAATGACATAAATTGATTCCAGCTACCAATTATCACTAATTCTGACAAAAATAACACAGAAATAATCATTTCCTCAGTACCAACTCTAGGCATTTAAAAATCATTACTTGAGACCTCAGAACATTGGCTGAAGCTCCATGAGATTTTAAAAACAGCATATTTTTTGTCATACCCTTGAATATACATACTTTCACTGTTTCTTTTACAACCAAGAGGACCAGGAACATACCCTTACTTAAGTCAAACTGAGTTTCTGACCTTAGCATATAATTTGGGTGTCGATTCTTTAATCCTTAAACTGATAATAATTTTGAAAACACTGACAAAACTACTGTCTTTGTCTGCTTTTTTGTAGTCCATACAACCCACAGAGAGTGCTAAGGCTTGAGAGATAGTTTGGAGAGAGACTGAGAGATTTTCAGAGCATGTTGCTGACTGGCTCTTTCTTCCAGAAAGTTTCTGTCAGATGCATATCTGTGACTCCTTGTCATTATCCGTCTACTCTCCTTTTCAGAAGACATTTTCAAAGCAGATTTTTCTTCTTCCCTGCCTATTTGTTTTCTTGAATCTTAGATCATTGTTTGCATTCTCCTGCTTTCCTTGGGCAATAGGCAGATCTGAAGTCAGATTTTAAATAGTGGAGGATAACATCAAGATCAAATTTCCACGTCTATGTTGCATACTGTGTTGAAATAACTATGGGCTAATAGGAGCCCTGTAACTGAACTAATGAAAATCAGCCAAAAGACAGAAAAGATGGGAGAAAAAAGAGTCTATTAGCATTATCTTGAAATTTAATCTTGAATTTTGGCTGCCCTTCTGTCAGGTTAATATAATCAGATAAGGCTGTGAAAATACAGATACTAATTAGCATCTTTAACTTGGAATAAATGAAGAAGTAATTCAATATTGGAAATATATTCAGTTTTGTCTCTATTTGTGTAGAGTATGACAAAAGATTAACTATCTCCTTAGTTTCCCAGTTGTAACTGAGAACTATTTGTAATAATGGAAAGACTGTGGTATTTTATCTGACAGGAAACAGTTATGTGATTTCTCCTGTGCCCAGGTACAGTGGTATTTCATGTATAAACCATGAAGTAAAACAGATACATGATATCATTTGCTCATTTAGTCAAAAGCAGATATGCACAATGCACATAGAGGCAGTTTAGCATAGCTGACTACAAAATTCCTTTACACTCTGAATAAATCTCCATCATGGCAACTACAGTGTCACAGCACTCATTTTTATGTGCTTTGGGAAAAGAGAGGAGCTTTGCAATGAGAACATTATACAATTTATACATATGTATACATAGTCCCTGCACTGAAAATCCTCACTTGCAGCTCAGGGACCTCTGTGCCCCTCTTAAACATCCATCATT
Organism: Tringa tobata; assembly: GCA_033628505.1. Lineage (NCBI taxonomy): Eukaryota > Metazoa > Chordata > Aves > Charadriiformes > Scolopacidae > Tringa > Tringa tobata. Next base: position 2,569,205 of record JAHREE010000152.1, read on the forward strand.
TGCTTAAATTCAACTGTCATCTCTATGCGGGCTCCTTGTAGATCTTTTTTGCTATAATCTGTCTCCTTTTGCCTAACTGGACACGTCTAAAATGTTTTGTCTCATCTCAGGCTACCTCTTTGATACTTCCTTATGCAGCACCACTTCTCAGTTTCAATATAGCTAAACAAAGCTGTATCTTCTCCTCGGCCTACCTCAGCTTTCTGATCTCTCTGTCACCCTGGCCTGTCTTTCAGGCTCGTGGCTGGAATCTTCGAGTCAGATATCCTTCTATGTCCTGTCTTCTGTTGCTGAAGCTCTTGTTATGTCCATATTTCTCCATTTACCTAAACTTTTTGTCTTCTTGGTCTTGGGTATTGCAACATGACGTTCTCCTAGGCCATGACACTTCTGCACTCTTGCTTGCCCACCAAATATGTGCATGCTGATCTGCAGGAATCATTCTTACAGCCCATTGTTTTCACATCCTCCCCCACTTGTAGTCTTGTAGAACAACATTCATTGTTTTAAACTGGTCTCAGGCATGGGCTTCTCCTTTTGTGACTCTATGACACCTAGTGCATTGGGCTTCAAGTCCTTGGCCAAACCTTTCCAACACCATGATGGCACCAACTAGAAATAGCAGCAGCAACAAACCCCTAGGAGGATGTCTTTCAAATTTCTCATCTGCCAGTACGATTGACATGGGAAGATCCCTAAAGACATGCAGAACTTCAGCCGGCACAGGCTGGCACGGCTACAGCCCTGCCCTCCTCTTGTTCCCTCGAGGGTCCTTCCTGCCCCCACACCACCCTAGGATGTGGGAAGACAGTCTGGGGAGAGGACCCAACATGAGAGCTGGACTGATGACACAGTTATGGATCCTCTCAACCTGGGTCTGCTCCTGCTTCATAACTATCTGGACAATTTTGCTGGTGAGGACTGTGAAGGAGCTGACAGGAGCAGGGAGAGGAGAAGACTACTTCCTCCAGCATCAGTGCCAGGTTACATCAATTACTGTTTGTGGGGTTTCAGTTTCTGGAAGCACATGCAAGCCTGGAGTCCCTTCACGTTTCTGTTTCACCTACATCTAGTACCATTGCATAACACCAAAACCTGTTAATGCCTTCGCTGACAATTAACACCCGCTTTTAATTTACTTGACTGAGCACAGACAGAGTGTAGAAAGGGAGACCTTTTCAGCTGTCACTGACAAATAGACTGACTTCTACATTTGTGAAACAGTTGTTCTGATCTCTTTGCCCTCAGACCCTCTTCCTGAATTTAAACATTAAAGGAAAACATTTGTTAAAGCTATTCAAATGGAGGTTTCCTGTTTTTTCAGCAAAGACAACTTCAAAGTCACAATTTGTCATTGATGAACCCTGTATCAGGTTTGGCTCTGCTCCACTGTGTTTCCCTGATAAGACAGTCAAAGATCTGGGGGGAAGAGAGAAGATTCCTTTTTATTTTAATTTTTGAAAATAATGTTTCTTTTTGGTATTTTTAGTCAGCAGAATGCACAGGAATAGAAAGCTCACACCAAAACATCTAAAGAGCTGTACATCTTGTTCTGCTTAATTCTTCTCTGTCTTTAAATTTAATAGCATCAGTTGTATCTTGTGGAAAAGCACTGCATGTGTGGAAGTGTAATCCATGAAGATAAATCAAGGGAATATTATGATTTGCTAAAATCTAACTGCAAACCTAGAAAGTCCAGGTCTGATAACTATGGCCTGGACTGTCAGGATCTTAAAACCGTAGCATGACCTCATTGACAAGCTTCTTTGCTCCGAAGTGCTCAGCAGCAGTCACACCTCATTTATCTATCCAGTTCCTGGCAAATCAAACAGATGTTAGGAAAGGAGAAGCTGTAGAATAGCAGATGGAGGACACGAAGTTGACAGATCTGTGAGGAGGCAAGCTGGTAGGCAAAAAGCATACTATGCAAGCAAGTAGTTCAAGCAGAAACTGCCCTGGCACCTGCAAGCAGCTTGTCCATCAGGCATCACAGGAGCGTTAGCATCCTCTCACATGATGAAGTTTGAAGGTCCTAGCATAGTGGTGCCATACAGGCTACTGCGCTCCATCAGTCCCCTCTCACCATCTGCCTTTGCACATGTGCAGTCCCACTCTGCCAAAGCCTACTCTGAACAGTCTATAACATTGCAAGCAAGTGCATATTTGCTCACTGGTATCACTTACCTGAAGCTACTCAGCCCATGGGCACCAATTTATGCCACTAAAGTGTCCGTTTGATGCAATCTCATGTACACTAACTCCCAGTGTGTGCTGAGACCCCTGGGAGAAGCTGCCTCTGGGTAGGGTTGGTACAGAACCATGGAGCTGATCGAGAGGTTCATGTGGAAAGACACTCTTTTGCAGAAGGGAAGGATCCTGAAAACTGCAGTGATAACTCTATCAGGGAAGAAATCCATAATTTCTTAGTTTTGTCACACTGAATGGAGCTCATTTTCTTCAAAAACTTCACTTTTCCATATTTTCAGTGGTTAATAACACCATCTTTCCCTTAAGCAAGTAAATAATTTTTAAACAGCATAAAAAGGTGAAAAAAAACCACACAGCATACAGCCCTAAAGTTCCAAGGTACTTACCTGCTGAAATTAAAATCTGACCCCAAAACCTCAGGGGCAGCTTTTTACTTGGTGTAAGCAAATGCTGGTATACATAACCAGTATAAGTAGATCTTCATTGACTGTGTCATCTAAGGAGCTCAGTAATCAAGGATTGTGAGTGGGATGCAACTGAGTCTTAAGAACAAGATTTTGTGTGAGTACAGTTTGCTATTTCCTTAGCTCCAGAAGACTCTTCCAGATGACACCGGTCTACCTCAAGGCAAAACTTACAGTTGAAATTTTTGATCCTGTTTTCCCACAATCTTGCTGTCCAGAATAAAACTCAAGAATTAATTCCTTGAAAGCTTCAGGAGTTTGCAAAACAAGGTTCTTCAGATGTATTCACAAAGCCTACTTGTAACAAAAGAAAAAGAAAGTTGGTCAATGCGAAACACAGAGACTATTTTCTCATTGACCTCTTTAAAACAGTAACAGAGATGAAATATATAAGTAGATTAACACCTGTGCATCTCTTTCCAAAAGGGAGCAGTTATGCGAAGATGACATTAAAACCAGTGAAGGGTTCAGCGTTACATTCAAATTTCCAGAAGTGACCGCTAGAAGACAGGAAACAATAATGTTTTAAGAGGTCTATGAAAGGATCATTGTGCTAGTGTTTCTCCACATTAAATCACACATTTGTCAGTGCATTTGTAGACTACAGACCATCCCAAACTTCTAAGAGTTGCAGCCTGGAATCCGTATGGTAAAATTTCAGTTCCCCAGGAGTCCACTTCACAGGGTACTTTTTGTTAAAACAAATATACTATTACATAATTTTCCTTCACAAAACAAAAGCAATTGTTGTCTCCACAAGACCCACAAAGTTCATCACAGGCACAATAAGGTACACAACAGTAGGCTGGTTGTAAGAGCCTTTCACTACATCAAAGCATGCATCCATACAGCTATAGAGTTCAATTTTTTTTCAGCCTGTGCCATTCAATAGTTCACAGTAAATTTTAGTAGAAAATTCATGTGAAACCTTAATGTATGAAAGTGTTTTTTTTCCAGGGGAAGCTGAGTGCTGAAAATCCACCCTGCATAAAATAACGAATTGGAAATACAAGTAATCATTGAAAGGCCAAGCTAGTCAATGAATTAATTTTCTGTACAGTGGAGCAGTGCACAAAGTTTCATTATTTATTTACCTGAATGTTCAGAGGCAAGAAACATAAAAAGAATCATCTCTCCTCAGCTCCAGTGACTCGGCACTCATATTACAAGAACAAAATAAAGTGCGAGTAGCTGCATTCCTCCCCAAAGGCATCACAATTGCCCCCATGTTTTAAATACAGATGGCAATGAGCCCATGCAGACGTAACCCCCTTCTGTCTACTCCCCTTAAAACACCTTCTGGTTTACTGACCATATTTAGACCCTTTGGCAGTCTATAAAAAGTGCCACATGATCTTAGTTGCACTAAAACCAGTGAGAGTTATACTCCATTTCACACTTACGGTGAAAAAACCCTCATTTCCTATGGTGGGATTTTTCAAAGGTGCCCAAGGGCTGGATCTACAAAGTGATTTTTAAGATCCTAAGTAAAATTTCGAAGCATAGCTGGCATCCACAAAGGGAATGGATTCACAAAGGAGATTTAGACTCAGTTTTGCAGCAGCTCACGTCTAGCAGGACCCATGGATCTGGATCTGGTGCATCATGTAACACAGAAGGAGACTTGTCAAAGTGAGAATTGGACCCACCAAAGCCAACATGTTGAAAGGAGCTTCCAGACTAGAAAAATGCTGGGGAGAGGAAAAGAGTGTGAGCTCTGACACCCTCAGGACATAGAACCAAACCTGCACAGGATGAGGATGGCCAACATCTGCAATACCTGTGAGCCTAAGAAAAGAAGTTTCCCAAACCTGCTGCCCAAAGCCAAAGGTACCTACAGTTCCTATGGAGGCAACAGTGCTGTGCAGGCAGGGACTCCTCCAGCGCCACGTTTCTGATGGAGCTTTTCCTTCCTGCACACACCTGAGGCTCAGCCTTGCACTGAGAAGGAGGGAAACCTTCAGTCTTTTCTGCCGATGCTTCCATTTCATGTAAATACTAAACTTTCAGTTTTCAGTTTCAGACAAGGCCTACAATTTCAACGTCCTTTTCAGTTTTTGTTATCTTCTAGGTCTAGTTGGTGAGCATCACAAGTAATGAGCAGAAATTTGAGTAGTAGTTTGAGATGGGTGCAGAGCATTATTATCAGGCAAGACATGGACCTGTTGGAACCGGTCCAGAGGAAGGCCACGAAGATGATCAGAGGGATGGAGCACCCATCCCTCTCTGGGGGGTGCTATGAGGACAGGCTGAGAGTTGGGGATGTTCAGCCTGGAGAAGAGAAGGCTCCAGGGAGAACTTAGATCTCCTTCCAGTCCCTAAAGGGGGCCTTACAGGAGAGGTGGGGAGGGACTCTTTTTCAGGGAGTGGAGCAATAGGATGAGGAGTAACAGTTTTAAACTGAGAGTAGATTTAGGTTAGATATCAGGAAGAAATTCTTTCCTGTGGGGGTGGTGAGACACTGGAACAGGTTGCCCAGAGAAGCTGTGGATGCCCCATCCCTGGAGGTGTTCAAGGCCAGGCTGGATGGGGCTTTGAGCAACCTGGTCTGGTGGGAGGTGTCCCTGCCCATGGCAGGGGGGTTGGAACTCAATGATCTTTAAGGTCCCTTCCAAACGAAACCATTCTATGATACTATGATTATCATTTTGCAATGCTAGGTTGGGAACTTGGCAGAACAGTGAAAATACCCATGTTATTCTCTTGGTGCCTTGACCATTATATACCCCGAACTTGTGGCTGTTTACAAACGAGCAACAGAGACCAGTGTCAGGCGGCTAGAGCTGAGTTGTTTTCTATCACTGTTCACAAAGGCAATGCCCCCACTATAAAAATGGGAGGTGAAAGCAGACATATATTTTAATCTGTGCTTTTCATTAGAAATGCCAAAAGCAGAATTCCACACTCTTTCAAATGTAAAATACTCTTCAGAGCTAGTGTCACTGGAAATAAGCTTTCAAATTTACAATTGATGCAGTCCTCACAGTGCAGATTACATTTATTAATGCCTCTGAATTCATCGGTTTCATACTCAGCTGACAATCTTTCCAAACCTTATAAATTAGGTTTAAAAACCCCCAAGGTAAATCTAACCATGCTGTGCAGAAAGGAAGTGGTGCTTTCTATGTGTTAATGAAAAGAAAAAAAAAAAAAAGATAAAATTTACGTGGCACAATAGGACTCAACAATTTAATGCAAATAACTTGCAACCCTTACTCTCTTAACACCCGCCAAGAATTGTCTGTTTTTAAGACACCCAGCATTGCTTAATGGATTTAATTCTCCCACAGAGGAACCATTTTAAAACCCAGGTTCCATTTGCCTGCGTTAATCCTAAAGAATTATCAGAATTTTATTGGAGGCTCTTAAGCTTAAAACCCAGTCACTTGAGGATGGGATTCCTCGACACAGTGGGGACCTCAGGTACAGCCAGATGCCACAGTTCACCTCAGATCCATATCACTCCACATCCCACTGTCCCCTGAGAACACAAGAGAAAGGGATTTCTCTCGCTAGCTTTGGTCATGAGATGAATAACAACCTTAAAACACCTTTTTTTCTCTTCCTTAACTCTGGAAGATAGCTAAGGTGATTATCCCATACTACAGTTATGAAAAATTAGTTAAAGTGCCCTGTGTCCTGGATCATTACATCTAGATGATGATACAGGTCTAAGACAGGTTGAATAACCCTCTTCATATAATTTCCTCTACACATCATCTGAAGGTGAAGTCTAGAGGAAGAAGCAAAGCTCTAATAGAAGCCCTTGGTTGAGTTCAAACTAACTAAATAATGACCTAAACATTGTGTAAGGACCTGTAGAAAGGAGCTAAAATAAATGGGAGCAAGGAGGACCTCAAAGGCAAGGAGGAGAATACTCAGGGCTTTGCAGACCCCAGTTAGCTTGGGGGTGTTGTCGATTTGGGCACAGGAAGACACAATAGGTGATTTTTTGAATTATGAACAATATTCCAGTGCCCCATTCTGGCAGCAGAGAGCCAGCTGGCAATCTGAACAGGCAACCAAAAAGTATCAGGTTTGATACGAAATAATGTTGTGGAGGTACAGTTTTCAGTCCACATGATCACATTTCTTGGTTTAATCCACAGACGCTTTAAAAACAAGAGACTGAGTTTTGTAGAAATCCGATGTATAAGTGCTATTCCAAAGAGTTTCCAAGAGCCACTGAGCAATATCTTATGGAACGGTTAATACTTTTATGTGGCTAAAAGCCACGAAAAGTGTGGCCGTTTGGAAGTGTGAGAGCTTCTCAGATAGGTTTTCTTTCCCTCAGGGGATGAGTAATCAGGGTTCACATGACACCAAATTTAAAGGGTCATGAATTTAAGGTGCAAGATTACAATTGCACTGAAAACTCACAGCTGTTTTCACCCAAAAGCTAGCTTATGTTTTTTTCCTGTGTTCCCAGACCTGCCATTGAATGGAAGTGAGTCTTAAATAATAGTGCTGCTATGAGGCATCCTGACTGCATAGCAAATACAGTTCTTCTGTCTGATCATGTGAAGGTTTTTATCAGTCAACCAGAGAGATGTCAGCCCTGCAGGGTATCAAACACATACATTAATTTCTTTCTTTATATGCTTTATAAGGGAATAGAAGCAGCAATCAGGTTTGCACTGGTGGATGGGCAATTCAGCTGATGTAGCATCTTACAGCTACCAAAAGTTTAATAAGATGAACCCTGACCAGTCTTCTGACCAGGCCACTCCAGAGCTGTCAGACACACAAAGCCTTCCTGTACTAGTGCGGAGTTTAAAAACGTTTCCTAAAAAGTCACTTCATGTAGTGATCGCATCAGCTATACAAAATTAATTCAAAGGCGGACATTTCACAGAATAATGCTTGTTGTTTCATCTTATGCATCAGTCAACAATAAATCTGAGATAAAGCCACAAAAAGCATGAAAGATTGCGTGCAATCACTGGAGTGCACCCCAAGCTCTAAAAATGCCCCCTAGTTCACCTTTAATGTATTGAATTCCCGACTGGCCCCGGTTTGATTCTCAGCTGCAGATTTCCTTGACCTCTCAGTCACTTTGTCTCAGGCACTCTGTTTCCATTTGATGATGATGGAATTAATTTGGCCTGTGCACTGGGACTCTTGCTTACTGGCTGGAACTCCAATGGCTTGAGAAAAATCCAACCACTGTACACAGCCTTGAACTTGAGGTCTATTTTCACAAGGCACACAACAGAAGAGCTAACAAAAATATATGTAAAAGGGAGAAAATCAAAGGATAGTGACAACTGTAAATCTATCCAACAGAGGGAAGGTTTGAAGGCTCCTAAACCTTGGCCCACCATTTGTTTATAGTGTACATGTCACCATAACACGATCCCCAGTGAAAGGATTTACTAATTTATATGAAAGGATGTGGATCAGCTTCAAAGTAGTTTTCTACCATAGCCACTTCAAGACCACTTTTACATCCAAGCTCTTTCCGTTTAAATTTTGTGTTCCTTTGGCAGGTTGGCCAGCTGAACTGTGCTGAGGACCCATTGTGTTTGGTCCTTTCAGTCTGTAAAGTAGTAACTGGTGGAGGTTTTGGTCCCTGTTTATCGTATTCAAACCTGTTGTGCCTAGTTTGTTTTTCCCAGTTACCTTTCACATTTCCCTTCAGACATTCACCCCAAGGCCTATAGACCACATAAAACCACTGTCGAGACGCAGTGCTGAGGCGTGCATCCACTGCTTCACATTTAGAGGAATTCCTCCTCAGAAGTCCCAGCAATAAGGGCTTCCCAGCATACTAAGTACAGACTGGTGCTAGCTTTGTCCCAGCTTTTGCTAGAGCAAACAAAAGTAGCAAGCAATATGTGGCTGACAATGAAGAAGTGCAAATCAGCGTTCAAAACGCATTGGGTATAATAGCAGCATTTTAGGAGCATGGGAAAGGACATACAGTGTTAGAGTCAGGGCAGTGTTTTGCTGTAATTGCTGTTGTTTGGACAACCTGCTGCTTTGCAGTAAGCAGGCGGCACTGAAGTTAATGTTAAAGCAAGGCTTGATTTCTATTTAAGATCACTCAGGTCAGGTAATTTTCTTCTACCCTATTGAGCGTGCCAGAGCATCGCCAGCAGACAGATCCGTACCAAACCCTGCTCTTTCCGACTCTAACAAGGACTTCATGCAGACATTTTCTAGTGTCTGCCTCAGGTTTTGGATTTGTATAAAGTTAAAAAAAAACAAACTGCAACTGATTCGAAACTGCTACATTTCACAGGGCTTCTAAGAAAGCTCTGGGGGATTATGGCTTCCTTAGTATTTTGACACAGAACCGTACCTCAGAGCAGCTTCTTTAAAAAGTAGTCTAAAGTTTGCTCAAAAAGTAACAAATGTTTTGATTAAACCAGTCTGAGCTTGAAACCAAAGTATAAACTCAAGAAGTGTATGTAGTTTCAGATCTCATATAAACATTTCAAATGGATTTTTAATTGAGCTTTCTTTAGTCTCTCTCACTTACTTGGAAAACAGATTATCTCATATTCTAGAAAGACAACTTAAAAAAATTAGTCACTCGGGGTGCTCAAAACCTCACTTTCAAAGCTTAATATGACAAATGTATGTTTGTGTTCACATATATACACCTGATTTACATGCCTATAGCAAGGATTTTCACACACAAAAGTGCACATTATACGTATGCAGCGTGACTTTCCTCATGGTGAAAGTGGTTGTGCATTTCAATTCAGATGTTTTCTTTTTTGTCTCCGGGACAAAGAATAACATAAAAATGATTGCTTCCCCACCATCACCTTCTGCAAGAAAAGGGATACGATTTCAGTGCCTGGTACATGAGGGCCTTGGAGAGCTCTGCTGTGATAGTGTGTGAGTTGAGTTTATTTGGTCATATATTATTCCTGCTTGATATTTACATGCTGCTGTACTGTGGGAGAAATTAATCACACTGCGTTTATCAGAGATAAGCTAATCCAACCAAAGTCAATGGTTTAGTAGGCACAGAGAGTTTCAGAGGACAGCAGTAAATTATAACTGGATTTGATTAAGAGGTAATTAGCTAAACCTGTTTACCTTAACCTTTGCTGCAACTATTGTTTTTACTAGAAGAAGAGTGTCTTTAGATTGTGTCTGGGATACAAGTTATGGACCGTACACCACTTTTCACTGTCCAATTTTCATCTGTTATTCAAGGAAGAGGTAGAAAGGTCAGGATCAGATTGCTATTGTACAATTCTCCTGAGATGAGAGCAGAAAGTTTCCTTGACAGAGACAAAATAAGCCATGAAGAACAGTAGTTTATTTTTCAGTAGGATGAAGGGGGAGGCAAAAGAACACATGTCTACAGCCCTAGACAGATTTTTGCAATAATTCAACTGTCTCAGTAGATTTGAGAGTCATTTGAACTCATTGAGCATTTTACAGAAACAGGGAAGAGTAATACCAATTTGCTGCAGACTGCAGAATAGCACAGTTGAGAAAAGAACTGAACTGGGTGAATATTTTTTCAACTGTACTGCATTTTCATAAATTATTTTTAAATGTATCCATTCAAGAGAATTAAAAGAACCATAGGAAGCCAAGTCTTAAATTGCTTTATAGTCATTTAATTGCCCGGGTTAGATAACTTAGTTAAAATAAGGGTTTAGATCAGTCTGCACTCTTGGTTTATTGATAGCATTCAGCCAAATCATAAGCACGATTGAGAACGGTGTAGATTTCTGTTTCTTGCTTGAGGGAACTTGCTTCATAATTGAAGATAGATAAGTAGATGCCCAAGTAAACATGGTTGTTGAAGGACAAGAGATAAGCTTGTTTTACAGTTTTAGAGCTAAATGCTTACATACATTTAATGCCCTAGTTTTGATTCCTAGAACTATTCAAGAAGACTACCCACCTACACACACACATAATAGCTTTTACTTAGCTTGAAATACAAGGATGGTAATTTTGGATAGCTCTCTGCTCGTTCCTGCATCTTCAGCTATGGTTTTCTCCCATGAATTCCCATTACAACCCAGAAAAACAGAGGAGTATTCAAGCAAGCCCACAAGGTCTCACTTCAGTCAAGCTGGTTTTGGCTGAGGAAATACAGTTCCAAAGCTTTAAAGCATTACTTGCCCAGCAACTCTTTTTTTTGCTTACCCCAACAGGGCTTAACCTCAAAGATTTGGAGCCTATATTGCCAGAAAGGCATTTTCTCAGGGACACCTCCTACTAGACCAGGTTGCTTAAAGCCTCCTCAAAGCCCGTTATTGTTTATCTTTGTTTTATCCTGCTCAGCTAAGAAGAAAAACCTGTACAATGTAGCCTAATTCTTACTCAAAAGAATACCACAGATTTTGTCAGATGAAAAGTGATATGGGAATACTTCTCCCATCTGGTTTCCTGAAATCTTATTGCTACCAAAGAGGACAACAGATTGAAACGTGTTAGGCAACACAAAGGCTTGACTTAGGGCTCTGAGAGTTACCTGTGTTGTTCAGTCTTTGTGTGGGCTGGGGAAAGCACTCCAGACCTCACATCTGCCAGTTTGTACAGTTACTGATTATCCCATTGCGCTGAATGAGCAAAGGTTTATATCCCTTGGCAGCGTGGGCAGCCCAGTTTACGTCTCCACTGGGTAATCGTTTAAGTGGCTAAAGCTGATCTTCCAGGTAGGTATGGGAACGTCAGGGTTTCAGGCCACGGAAAGAAGTTTATAGGCTAGAAATGTTCTATTAATGGCATATTGTTAAAGTTCTGTGGAATAGCGAAGTGCGTGCCCTCTCTTTTTCAGTCTGTAGGGGTTTTGCCATATCATTCATCAGATTTGCTCTTCGACAGAGCCTTCAGATAGACAGAGTGGAAATCATTATCCTTCCTCTGGAAATTAATGTTTGATGTTTTTTTTAATAGGTAGTCCTGTAAGTAAAAATAAGAGGCTAAAAGTGCGAGAGAATGAGTCGGAGTATGTGTGTGTGTGTGTGAATACGCACACATACAGTTCTCCAGGCAGAACTGGCTAAAATTCACAACAAAAAGTTTGGAGGTCAGCTTTTAGCACCGTAACGGACCCCAGCTCAGTTCACAAAGTAACTTTTTTCTAGAGACAGGAATTTGACTTAGCCTGGGAATTGTTTTTAACTTCAAAATTCAAAATGTCTTATTCTGAGCTTTCAAAAAGAACTAGAATTGTGCATGACTCTCACAGGAGCCAGGTGAATTGCTAATACCTCACAGGCACTCTGTTCTCTTAAGGAAGTGACATAAAAGTCACTTGATATAAGTGCAGTTGCTGAAATGCTGTGATTACAGTGATTCCTGCCAAATAATACAGGCTTATTGTTTCCATGCTGCAAGCTTTTGGAGGGAGGAATCGTCTTTTCATTCTTGGGTTGGAAAGCATCCAACTCAAAAGTTTTCTTGCTTAGGAGAAGGACTTCTGGCCGCAACAGTTGCACAAATAAAAATAATGAAATAGTTATAATCATATTGAAGCTGACTAATAAAGATACACGGTGACTACCTCTTTGGTGTTTCATTTTGCTATGACCAGACAGAAATAAATAACAGAGATAGGTGTAAAAATAATACTACTGTCTTCCAACTCAAGAGATTAAACAAAATGCAAGTTCCAATACCTCCTTTTTTCATGAAGAAAAGCAATTTATGATGGCATCAATTGAGTTTGGATAAAATTCTGTGGTTTTATAAAGGTTTTCCTAAGTCCTGGCTTCTTTAGAAGAACAGAAAATAAGATCATCTCAGTGTGACAGTGTAAATAAAGTCCAGTAAAGATGTAAAAGTCCAATAAATATCCAGTAATAGTAAAAGTCCAATAAATATCCAGTAAACTTGATATTCCTCTTCCATCATACACACGTATGTTTACAGGCAGGAAGGTAGATCTTCTCACTAGAAAAAGTAGGGTTTTAAATGTTCTTAAATAAAACATAATCATTTACATTAAGAATTTATCATTAGTATTCACATTATGGTTCTGATTTGTGGCTCCTGATATTTTAGGTTATGTGGCTCAATAAAGGAGCACAGTATTTTTCACTGATTCAGAGAGAAAAATTCCTACCATTTTCAATAAGATAAATATAACAAAAATCCAGTAATAAGAAATAGATGTTGGTTCAAGCCTCTGTGTGTCTCTCCTCTTCATCCCCTATGCAGGCAACTGAGCATTCACAGCACCAAAAACTTTGTATTATGTCAGCAAAGTATTATAGGATGACATATTTTGGCTGTTAGTGAATGAGGTTTGGATTGGAAGCAATAAAATATTTCATGACGGTGCCCATTTTTAAAGTGTGCTCAGCTTCCATTTTTCATTAAAGATTATTAATTATCCCTCACATCGGAAGCGTAAAGTGCGTTTGTTGTCGTTCAGGTCCTTTGAATTCATGTCTTCACAGACTCACACTGAAATTATTTCACATTTTCCCTTGCATCAGCAATTTTGTGCTGGGTTTCAAAATCCTTGGATGCTTTTATTAGACTTCTTTTTTTCCTTTGTAACTCAGATCCTTTAAACAAGATTAGTCAAGGCTGAGTGTGTGCCACTGGCTTTTATTACCATTTCATGGGTGTGTCTGGTTACAGATTTGGTTTTCATATACATTTGCACTGCTGTTCTCCATCCAGGATTAGGAAGTCATGAGCCTTACAACTTCTCTTATGTCTCCAGTTCGTATGTACCACGTTAATGACAAGCTTCAGTTTATAATTGCCACTAAATTATGATCTTCAACAGTATGATAACATAGTTGGCACTTTTTAAGGGACACCTATAGAAAACTCCTTCTTATATCAAGATATATCACCAAATGCATTACTATTCTCACTATTTCTAGAAGAGTGACTTCCACATTTTGAAGAACCTTTGGCTCTTAAAATACCACAGGACAATCAGTACTCAGATTAAAGCAATTTAATTTTAAAGCATTTGTATTGCATCTGGCCAGAAGAGTTGCTATATTTTATGCACAAAAATTCAGGCATGTAGAAGTGTGAGATAATGTCAGATTATTCTGGCAAGGCAGAACCTATCTCCGTCAGATTCACCGGCTAAGGACCCTTAAATCAAGGAAAATCAGTGCTCTCATTTCAGAAAAATAGAGGACAGTGATGTTGAGCCAAGAAAAGTCATACTGGGTTGTGGATTTCCATGCAGACATACCTGAAGCTTTCACATGTCATGGGGACAGCACACAAGGTAGATTATCAGTTACACTCTTTCTTCAGCCTAAATTTTTGATTTATTTTGCTCCCTGCCTGGGGTCCTGGTGACGTGCTGTTGCAACTGATTGTACTGGTGATGACTTCAGGGGTGGAAGAAGGCTGGTCGTGAGACACCATAGGAGGATGCCCACTGAATTTGGGCAAAGCCTGAAGGCACTTTTCCAGTCTGTGATTGCTGTGCCTAGGTCCCAGAGAACCTGTCGCAGTGACTCACATGAATACTATGGGAGAACAAGATGAGCTGCAAGTGGACTTGGTTCCTGAAACAATAACTGCTTTAGGCATTACTAAGCATTAAGGGAAATTCTGATCACTCCTGTGGCTTCCTGCCTTCCAGTTCAGCCTGACACTGCTGTCAATTTCCTTTTTGCTATGGCAACTTTCATGCCAAGCTGTGTGTCTCTGTTCATTCAGTTTCTGAGGGCAAGTGTCATCCCACCCAATTTCAGCCACTGAAAATTCACAGGCTTACTGAAACCAGCAGCCTCTTCTCTCTCTGCAGTCACAGAGAAGAGACATCCTCTTCTCATGACTGATTCATCCCATCCTAAGACAGGGGTCTAGGGTGGGTGTGATAAATCACCTTGTGGAGGTGCCTCTTTCTCTTCACAGGGTGTGAAAAGGGCTCGGAGGAGCACAGAGACAAGACATCCAGCTCTCAGCTGCTACAGCTCCATTATATGACCTCCCCTTACATGCTAACAATGCCATATGAGAAGCATAAGGAAAAGGAACGAACCAGTGCACATGCCCAACAGCTCAGGGAGAAGTATCTTCCCTCATGACCCTCCTCATCCCCAGAAATGGCCTGTAGTGGGGCTGAAAGTACCTGTCCTGGGTTCCAGCTGCATGCAAGGAAAGGACAAATTGAATTTCTATAGTGAGGTCCTAGTTAGACATGCCTATCTCCTTCATATCCTCCTCACATTGCCACTGCCCTCTGCATGGCATGTGTTAGCCTTTACCTGCCCTCACCCCTTAGCAGAACTCACAGTGAGGGAGTTCACACCAGAAAAACCATGTACAGGTGATGCTGGGTGATGCCAATGGTTCTTTCCTGCTGCCCAAACCTGGACAGTCACTTCCTACGTTTTGCAAAAGTCTGCTCTTCCAAATCACAACATTCTGCAGCAAGACACTACGCAAACTTGAGAAAATCACTCAGCTAACAGAAAAGGATGTTTAAAAACCTCTCATTCGCTAGCAAAGGAGAGTGCAGTTAATTCGAAGACTTGTCGGACTGTAGACTAGTTTTAGGCTTCAAGCTTTTAGCTTGAAGACAGCTTGTTCACTGACTGGACTTTCTGGACTACTTTAAACAAATATGTTTTGCAATATTTCCCACAGTCTTTCCTAGATGGAGAATTCAGAAATAATAATAATTTTGAAAAAAAAGACACATTTTTAATTAGTTTGACACACAGTGATTGGATCCGGGCTAAAACTTTGGTCAGGATTTGTACTTGGACACATTGCATAAATGGAGAGAAGTTCAGACTAGGTATTTATGTCCCTGAGTTTCAGAGGTGTTAGTCAGACTCCTTCTCTGATTTTAATTAAATTGCCATGAGAAATTTCAGTGAGGGGGTTGGAAGCCACTATTTAAAGAGCTGTTTTAATCTGTGTTTCCAAGGCATTCTCTATCCTAGCCTGGTCTCATGCAGAGATAAAACCACTGAATTGCTAAATAGGAATATTTGTGGGCATTTGAGATTCTTTGCTTTTTAGCCTAAACCTAACAGGAGAGAAAGCTAAGCAATGAGTTTGCAAGTTATTCTTTTTTCCTTTTTTTTTTTCCACCCCAAAAAATGTAAAGACTCATCTGTAAGCATCTACCCACAGCTAAGGTTGCTGAAAAGCAGATCTGAGTCATACAGAAAAATTTTTCCTCCTGCCAAAATTAGGTAGCTGAATTCCACAACACCCAGGTCCTCTAACCCAAATTTATTTCCCTTCAGCCCTTTTTCCCACCGTGTCCCTCCACATTCCTCTAAGCCACCAAAGTGCTCACTGCTGCTGCATGAGAACATCCCTTCTTACGGGAAATACTCATGACTCTAGGAATGGCCACAGCAGATCTCATGTCTCCCTCACCCTGTCCCAGCGCAATGAGAAGAACGAAAAGCGATCGTTCACAGATCATTGTTGCCCACGGTCATCCTTACTCATCATGAGAGCCCCAGTGGTCAGCAAACAGCTGGATGTAAGTGAGAACAGCTCGGGGGAGCTTTGACTTCCATCCAAGGCTGCGTTTGTCCCTGACTTGCCAAAGGGAGAACGCAGGCGTGGTTTAAAGCACAGCTCAAGAGTTGGCCAAAGGCTCTACGGGCGTTGTTGGAGGGGGAGCAAAGAGTCTAAAGCAGGGTGTCTGCAGGCTCCGAAGCTCCTCGTGCCGTAACTGGAGAAAGCACAATGGAGCAGATCTCACTTCCTATGTGCCAATTAGCAGTGACCTCCCTGCAGTAATGTACACAGCCCTCTTGCCGCACGGAAGGCAGTTCCTTGAGAGGACTGTTAAATATATCCATTCTCATGACGTTTTGCTGCATTTTACAGAAATCAGCTTCCAGACACTAAAATAAAGCGTGTTTAAATTCTTCCCTATACTACTTGTTGGCTCTGCTAGCAGTCAGCTGATCATACGCTCGCACTCAAGCTGGGGCCACAGTCAGTTTTCTTGTGGTATTTGTCTGCTAACAATGATTTAGTGAGGCTGGGTGGCACCGTCGGGGGCTGGCACCAGGAAAAGGGCACACTGGGAGGGTGCTGGCCCATTGAATTTGTCTACACATCCAGTCCACAGGGAAAGTTACACATGTAAAAATAATTTCATTATTTCCATAGAATACATGGAAATTAAGCAGGTTTCTTCAGTGTCATCCTCGAGTTGGTTTCCACCTTCTCTCTCTCAGAACAGTTCCCTGATATTTGTTCAAAGGAGGTTCAGAAGTAGATCTTTGACAACGCTACACCCACTTCATAAAGTCCTGTTCCCCACTGCCTGTTACAGCTCTCTCACCTTCCTGACAGCATAGANATAAAGTCCTGTTCCCCACTGCCTGTTACAGCTCTCTCACCTTCCTGACAGCATAGAATCATAGAATTATCTAGGTTGGAAGGGACCTTTAAGGTCATCTAGTTCAACCCTTAACCTAACTCTGATAAAAAAACATCACTAAACCATATCTCTAAGCACTATGTCAACCCATCTTTTAAATACCTCCAGGGATGGTGCCTCAACCACTTCCCTGAGAAGTCCATTCCAATGGTTAATAACCCTTTCAGTGTAAAAATTTTCCTAATATCCATACGAATCTCCCCTGGTGTAACTTGAGGCCATTTCCTCTTGTCCTTTCACCTGAGACTTGGGAGAAGAGACCAACCCCTGTCTCTCTACAACCTCCTTTCAAGTAGTTGTAGAGAACAATAAGGTTTCTCCTCAGCCTCCTTTTCTCCAAGTTGAACAACCCCAGCTCCCTCAGCCTTTCCTCATAAAACTTACTCTCCAGATCCCTCACCAAATTCATTGTCCTCCTCTGGACCCGCTCCAGCACCTCAATGTCTTTTTTGTGGTAAGGGGCCCAAAACTGGACACAGCACTCGAGGTGAGGCCTCACCAGTGCTGAGTACAGGGGGACGATCACCTCTCGGGTCCTACTCACCACGCTGTTCCTGATGCAGACCAGGATGCTGTTGGCCTTCTTGGCCACCTGGGCACACTGCTGGCTCATGTTCAGCCAACAGTTGACCAACACCCTCAGGTCCTTTTCTGCCAGGCAGCTCCAGCCATTCTGCCCCAAGCCTGTAGTGCTGCCTGGGGTTGTTGTGACCCAAGAGGAAGACCCTGCACTTGGTCTTGTTGAACCCCATCCCGTTGGTCTCGGCCCATCAATCCAGCCTGTGCAGATCCCTCTATAAAGCCTCTCTACCCTCCAGCAGGTCGACACTGCCACCCAGCTTGGTGTCGTCTGCGAACTTACTGAGGGTGCACTCCATCCCCTTGTCCAGATCATTGATAAAGATGTTAAAGAGAACGGGTCCCAGTACCGAGCCCTGTGGGACACCACTCGTGAGCGGTCGCCAACTGTATTTAACTCCATTCACCACCACTCTCTGGTCCCGGCCCTCCAGCCGGTTTTTAACCCAGTGGAGAGTATTCCCATCTAAGCCATGGGCAGCCAGTTTCTCCAGGAGGATACTGTGTCCCAGTGCAGATCCAGCTGGTAACTTAAACTCCATAAAAACAAGCTTTGACTATTCTTCTCCAGCCTTCCCATCAGCTCAATATTTTCCATCATCATGGATGATTCCTCCACCTTCCCTTCAAATGCTCAACCCCATAACCTAAGCACAATAGCCACTCCACACTGTGAAGGTCATGCCCTTTGCCTGTCACCTCCAGTTTCAGAATATCTGAATGTTTAATCCTTCCTGCCTGGGTCTTATTTAAGACTGTATCACATTGGGGAATGTCTACAGAGACATGTAGTTAGGCCAGCGTTGACTCTCCAAGGCAGATGGGCACAAGCCAGCTGTAGCCTGAAAACCATGTAACGGCATTAAAGGGATGCTATATCCCAAGCTCACATGGCCTCCTGAGAGGCCTGAGAAACACATGTTCACTCCTGTCTGGACCCCTGTTAGAGCTTTTCCTCTGGTCTTGACACCAGTTGCATCGTTGTAACTCACACTGCTCACCTTCTCTCAAAATATTGCTGCTGGTAATCCTGGTGTGGTCCTCCAGCCTCAGCATCATCCTCTGCCTCCTCCTCCTCTTCATCAGGCAGGAAAAACGTATTGCAGCTAT
This sequence comes from Tringa tobata, assembly GCA_033628505.1. Lineage (NCBI taxonomy): Eukaryota > Metazoa > Chordata > Aves > Charadriiformes > Scolopacidae > Tringa > Tringa tobata. The sequence goes on from JAHREE010000152.1 coordinate 2,587,895, forward strand.
CGTGCCTGATGCCCTGTCACGCAGAACACAGGAAGAAGCCACTGAAATTATCAATCCGTCCCACCAGCCTCAGAAGAAAATATGGGACCAACTTGAAAAGCACTAAATTAATCATCAGTTTTACAGCCTCTTTCTCGCTGCTTTGGCCCTCGCAACCAGGCAGAATTCAGGCTCTTTCACTAAAGTGTGCCAGACAAATGAGTTTGCAGCAGATTGCTGGTTCAAGGTTTTACTACTTAAAACTAAGGTTTTGATTAGTTTAGGAAGCAATTTTTTTTTAAATTCTTTTAATATTATTAACCATAACAGCGAAGTGTGCAGGTAACGTACAAGCAGCCAGCCTAACCCACTAAAACCTTGTTAGCAGTTTCTGAGGCTCCTTAGGTTCAGCTTCCAGCAACCAGCGTGGAAATTAAAACCGAGGGGGGGGTGCTTTGGTAGCCCCATCTTTTTCTTTTCGAAGGATTAATGGCAACTGCTTTATTTGCTTATGAAGAGCTCCCACATCTCTCAGCCTCGTTGAGGAGAGTAGAGTTTCTTTTCCTTACTCCCGTCCCCCTTCCCTTCCCAGCCGGAGCGCGCACCGGGCTGAGCGAGGGGCTGTCACTGGGTCTGCCGTCGCTGGATCGAGTTGCAGTGAGTTTGCAGCTTGGCTGCAAGTTCAAGCTGGAACCAGATGACTTACTTCACTACAGTTTCTCATGACATCCCGGTAATTAATGTCCCAGATCTCACTCCATCTCCTCTCTGAGGAGAGCAGCTCTTATTTAATTGCCTCATAATGTATACTCAAAATGAATACTTGCCTAATTGTCCCTAGACAGATGCTTGGATGGAAGCCTGTGAGAAAGCATATAGGCTGTAACACTGAATAAAGGCCCACAAAGCACAATAAAGCAAAAACTTATAACTCTTTGTTACTCTCTAATCCCATCAAAACAATAAATTTATTTTTAAAATCCTCAAGTAACAAATTAAGAATAAAATGTTGCTGTATGCCCTGTTTCCTTACCCCTCCAGCTATATAGAATAAGATCTTGAGGCAAATTTCTTTAGTGCAATAGCTTAAACAGGAAGGGATAAATTTTCAAAGCACAGTATGATGCTTGAGCCGTGCTACTGCAGTTTGTGGGACAGCATCGTCATTTAAAGGTTTTGGTAAGCTAGTTAAAGAGCAAAAACCCTAAGTGAGGTGAGTTACTAGAAATTTTATATCTGTAGCAACAGTGGTATTTTACAAATGACCTGTGGCCGTTGTGCCATCAGTGTGGCCACAACGTACAAACAAAGAATACAGTTGTGGAAATCACACTGCAAATTAAAACCTTGTGAACACAAAAGGTTACATTCAATTATTCAATATTCGGCAGAGTTCCAAACTATTCAAGTGTACTTGACATCACTGGTTCTAAGCACTACCCAGGCTCAAAGATTCAAGACCTTCCTCTTCCTCCAATCAATAGGTGCATCAGGGTTATAAGATCAGTTATTTCTAGCTAGCTTAATTTATTCAAATTGCTAATGCTGCTTCCACCATTTCTGTGCTACAAAAGGTCCTTCTGGACTGACTTTAAGACAGAACCTTCTGTCATTCATGTGCAAAACACAGACCCAAGTCTGTCCCTGTCCGCTACTCCATATTTTTGTGGTTGTGGGCAGAAAAATGCAGGATCAGGCTAAAGACCATGATTAACAGTTGGCTAGTGTTTTCACCCAAGTAAGAAAAAGTCACATTTTCATTTCAAATCTTTTCAAACCTTTGAATACTTTTTTTCCCAACAGAACACCTGAATTTTTCACTTTAAATACTTGCTTGCTTACTTGCATTTTGGGGGAGAGGCGTTTACATTAAACACTAAACAAAACTGCTGTTTAAGCTGAATACTGGAAATATNAGGCGTTTACATTAAACACTAAACAAAACTGCTGTTTAAGCTGAATACTGGAAATATTCATTCCAGTAAAATTTCATTTTACTGGAAATATTCAAATATATGCTGACCAACTCAGCCCTCCTCCCTCCCCCCAATTAAAAAAAAAAAAAATCAAGTTTGCAGCTTCTGAGCCCATCTACAAAGGTGAAAGTCAACCATTCTCACAGTCCTTCGCAGCAAAACCCAGCCTGAATTTTAGAACCGTGTCACAGACAGTTGTCATATTGAGACTTCAGGACACACACAAAACCGTAAGTTTGCCCTGGCTGATCCCTTCAAATCATCAGATGGATGATGTAGCTCAGCACAGCAGATGCTGAATCACAGAAAAGGTCAGAGTTTGCTTGTACTGTTCCAGGTCTACAACTACAGAAAAGTGTAGGCAGTAGAAAAACCCAGCATCAGCCCAAATACGTGGTCCAGATTCTGTTTTTTGACAGTTTGCACACTTGTAGACTCTGACGAAGTCAAGACATGACATGCCCAATTTGCCAAAGGGCGGCATCTTTGGTTGCTTCTACAGTGCAGAAATCAGACTGTCTTAAACTGAATTAATTACAAATGTCTCTTAATACTCTATATTCTAACAGGTTTGTTGTTTTTTTATGTTTAAACTGCATGAGAATCTTATGAATTCCTGTATCATACAGTTAAAATAAATCTTTTAAAAGGTAAGGTTTTTTTAGTGTGCCCTTGGTAACTTTTCAAAGAATAAACTCTGTGCACAATATTTAACAAGAAAACAAAACTACTTGGCCAAGCAATCTTAAAAATGGAGTAAAACCCATAAATTAAAAGATTTGTTGGTAATTCAAATGGCAGAAATATTATCCTGTCTGCAGTCTGTTATGAGATATTACATATGTTGTGCTGGGAGTCAAATGAATTTAAAGAACAGAGCGTGTAACTTCATTTACTTCAAAATGCAGTTCATGTAGAGTACACGTGAAATACACACCTACTGTGGTGTTTGATGTTAGAAATGAGCTGTCGCTGTAACTTGGAAAGCTATGAGGGTGTTGTCTCCCCCCCAAAAAATGAGGATTTTTGTAGACATTTGTATTGTAGTTGTTTCTACATAAGGTGGGAGCTCACAAGAAAACCCCAACAATTCCCTCAAATTCAAAACGGAATTCGGAATTCAAAAAAATACACAAATACTTAAACTTTACTTCTTAAATGTTAACATCCTGATGTGAACAAAAAGATGCTGAGCAACACAGACAGAAGAACAGAGAAGTTTTTATTTCTGAATATAGAAGATATGTTTGACTGTGAGTCCATAACACTGGTCTGTCTCTAGACTGCCTTTATCCCAGCATCAGATCACCACCTCATCAAAAAATTTATATTGAAACGTATTTTTTTGAAGAAAATGGCATGCCCATGGAAGAATCACTTCCAGATCAAACCAGTCTAGGCAGCCTTTCTTTTGTGTCTGGAACAGTATAACTTGAGAGCTTTCCCTGAAACATCAATTCCCTATAGGAATTTCCTACAGGAAAAAATGTTTTGCATTGTAAAGCACTAGTTTTAATATCACTTGCCTCAACAGTAATTATGATTTCGATTTCATTAAAATTTAGTATCAAAATCTTAATTTTTCAAGAAAAAAAGAAGGGGGATTTTATTTCAATTGAGCTTTCAATCCTTTAAGAAACAAAAGAAAATGAAAGTTTAATCTCTTAGCAAGCAGGAGCAGTACTGTCCAGCAGTACTGGAAAAGTACTGTCACATAGTGAATTGCTACAAGCTCACTAACCTTGAAAATTAGGAAACAAAAGTGTCTCCTAGGATAAAGAAGAGAGATTTTGCAAAGCTGCTGGCTTTTGGTCTCTACCAGAGCTAAGTTTCTTGGTCTTCTATGCTGCTGTGTCTTATCATAGAGGGAGAGGCGGTGGAGGGGGGTGTTATTTTTTTAATCAGTTGACTGGAAACCGATTATTTAGATAATCTAAATTATCTAAACTGTTGTTTAGACTATAATTTAGATTTGTCCCTTTCTGAGGTTACCTAAAAGATCTTATACAATTAAATTAAAATATTTTTATTAAAAAGACAGATTAGATATTTTGGCCACTTTCTAGCTCTCTCTCCTGAAACATGTAGCTTCTACCAGCTTTCTTCTCCACAGCAAGAGCTCCTTCTCCCTTCTATTTGATGTGTGCTGCTGAAATTGGTTAGCTGCTAGGGGTGCAGCTGAGGAGTTCTGCACTCAAACCCTCAAATAAATCAGGAGAAATTCCACTGCCGTTATTTGAGATGTACCTCCAGTAGAAAAACAGCAAGACAGTCCAGGAGTTGGGGGACTTCTGTAATATATCACAAGGTAAAATAAATGCAACTGGATCCTGAAGCAGTTTCAGCTCTCTGCAGAGGGTAGAACTGGAGACATTAAGAATTGCAGTTGTTCTGGCACCACTTCTCTGTTAAACTAAACTATTTACAGTGCACAGTAGTAAGCTGCAGACATTACAGATCCCTATAGATCTTTCTTAAAATAAAATTCCACAGCAAATACAAATCATTTGTTTCACAACACACATGCCCCAACACAATTTAATCCGGAACATTCTCCAACTTTTGCTTCATTTTCTGCTTCAAAACGTTGTCTGGAAATTTTTTCCCTGCTTCCTTTATCATTCTGCTCCAATCTTTATGCACAGTTGAGGGACCCCATCTTTTGCCAGTAATCCATACATTCTGCCAAAAACAATTGCCTTCTCACCCTGGCATGCAGAGTCTTTGCAACCAGCCTTTCTGTGGGTCACCACGACCAGCCAGGCTTTCTACAAGCCACCAACATACTACAAAACCCACACAGTGATTCCCATTCAGACACGATGGGTTGTTATCATTTTACAGCTTTGAATTAAGCCTACCTAAAATAACCCTACCTGTCTTCATATGGCATAGAAAGTTAATATTTCATTTGGAAAACAATCTACCCTTTTCTCTTTTTAAAAAAGCTTACGATGGTGCATATACCACAGCTTTGATATCAATGGCATAAAGCAAAGTTAAAAATACTTTGAGCTAAATTATTACCCTGATTTTTCCATACAATATGTATTTAATGTTTCAATAGACAATTTTTTTCACAGGAAATAGCAGACAAGGTCCAGGAATAACTGTGAAAGGAGTAGATGCTATGCTGCAATTGCACTATATTTGGCAGTAAAGAGCTATTCAAGAACATCTTTGAAGAAGGAAATCAAGAATGGCAGAAAAAGTCAGAAGAAGAGAAAAAACAAATATAAATAGAGGCAAAATTACTTCAACTTGTTGAGATGAGCAAACAGTATGAAGAATTTCAGAGGATTTGAAAAAGCTACAGCTATACATCAACCTGGCAGATGAAAGACATGCAAAACAATATGTATTGCAAGAAATAATGTCTTCTACAGTAAGAAAACCATTCATAAAAAATTCTGGTGACACTATGGAGAGATCTGTGGAAGTATCTTTTGAAATGTGCAGGGACAGATGTGGTTTTTAAGGATATATAAAGCATATGTTCATAAAATAATACCAAAGGGATTATGGAGTCACTCAGTAAATCAGTGGGATACTCGTCTACAACTCTGGCTACTGTAAAAGACACGCTGTAACAATAGAAGGATCTCAAAAGAATGGCATAACAACATGAAAAGGCTTCCATGAGAAAAGAAACTAAATGTCTGGCGTACTTATTTCACAGAGGATACTCAGAAGAGAAACGATACTCACATTTCAAGACTACAGGGACTGAGAAAGTCATTGCTTTGTGATTTCTCAAAATAATTACGAAAACAAGAGACTATTCCATGACCTGACAGCAACTAATTAAAGGCTAAAACACATTCTTTTATACAAAATAATAATAAAGCTGTGAAATTCATTGTCACAGGGTAGCGTTGCAGCCTAAAACATACCACATATCCAAAATGGATAGGACTTCCTATAAATAATATGACTATCTTAACTGATAAGCAGTTAAGCCACTGGCTCCACAAAGTCCCTGCATCATCATAAGCAGTTTGAGTTAACTGAGGAAAAAACGTCATTACTGAAATTTCTTGCTATTCCTCTGAATCACTTGATAGTGACCACTGGCAGCGCCGACATCAACAACATATAAGCTGCCACCACCCTGCTCATTTATGCACAGTGACACAGATGAAACCATCATGCTAATCCTACAAAGCTGCTAATTGACTCTCCTGAACATTCCTGGTATCCTCACTTTTACAAGAAAAATCATCAACTGGTACCATGCCAGACCATCCAATGAAGGGTGTTCCACAGCATCTTACTCCAGCTCTACCCAGCCACAGCTGTTAGATCCCACCACAGCCCAGGCTATGCTATGGACACAGCTCAGGGCAACCACCGCCACTCTTTCCTACCCCCCCTTTCCAACAAGCACTGCAACTTTTCAATTAAAACTTCAGTATTTTCACTGTCTACATCCTCACTCCTGAAGCTAAAAATCATGGCTGTGAATCAGAATCACAGCACTTTTAATTGGGCACGCAGCTAATTTGTATGCCTACATGAACAATATAAGCACTCAAGGTTAGATGGATGGTTAAGAACACAGCTGAACCCAGGTCTTCTTCATTACAATTTTCCAGTCAAAATATTGGTTTTATTACACATTAGAATGAATATGATAATGAAAACATCTGCCTTCCAAGTTAGAGTTGAAGATAATAAGTATTGATGCTCTACATTCCCCACAGCCAAGTGAATAATTTATAATGAGTGCTATAGGTGGAAATTGAATTTGAGTAATAAAATTGTTAGATTATTCAATTTATCCTCATTTTGCGTATGTGAATTTGAAACTACTCTGATCTTAAGATTTACAACTATATAATAAATTATAATTAGCCCCCTTTTTTTTTTTTTTGTAATGCTCAACTACAGATTGTTTGCAAGCATTCTGTTTGACCCTTTGGAAAATTAGTACCAAAATCTAAGCCAAAATTATTTTACTTGACATGCATATCTCATGATATTACGTGTTTACTCGTGAAAAAATATTTTTAAAGTATGTTCCAGCAATTAGGTCCTAGAAAACACTTCTTTATGCATTGAAATCTTACTTTACATGAACCTTCTCATAAACTGATTTCAAAGTCACTGGTTTGGCAAGGTTACTTGCCAATGTATTTATTCAGCAGAAAGTTGAGCAAATTAGTGCAATATATTTTCAAAGAAAATTCATTTTCCACAAAAGCAAAAACTCCAGAGAAAATGTTGCAGTATTCGCCCACGTGGTATTGAGCTGTCACCAAAACTGTATAATTGCACTAAGTCTTGTCCAACTGACCTCCCATTGGGAAATGCATCTTTCCATACTAATGAAGTTCAACACAAAGTGTAACTTAGGCATTTGCATGTTAATGGAGTTTTGTACATGAGTGTTTATTCAGCATGCGAGAAATACTGAAAAGAAGGTGTTAACAGAAACCTCTAGCCAGAATAAGACAGGGTTAATTAGGACATATGGAATGGGATCTGAGTAACAAGAGACATTAAAATTAACCCTGTTTTTCCAGCTGTAGCAGGACAAGGGAGGGGGTAGGGGAAATCCCTTCTTTGACCCACACAAAGGCCTTTTCTGCTATAGGATTCAAGGGCAATATTTTCCCACTGGCAGAGCTCCACCAGTGGCTGGGGCATTTGCATGGATAAGGCAATGTGTATCCATCAGTCCTTTCATCCCTTGTCTAACTGCTTCCAAAAACTAAGAGAGTGCTGAAACGCCACTGCTGGGCAGAAAAGCTTCTGGCAAGGTGAAAAACCTCTATCTATAAAAGTAGCAGCATGAGATTTTTGGCAAAACAATATGAGGTTCTGGCCAAATCTATCAATACACGCCCTGATCTGCACATTTTCAGACATTAATGTGAGTAGACCTCACAGACTTCGGGAACTCTAGTTAATAGACTATATCCATGCATGGGTCTTACAGGAGATTGGGGACAAGACAGTCAGAGGGCTATTATGACCAACCTAATGCCAAAGTGAGGGGAAAAGGCAAAATAAAATGAAGAATAGGATGTCAGGGTCTTGTAGCAGAGTTAGATTCTGCTATCAATTGTCTCACACTATGATTACTCTATAAATGTGTTTCCGATTCTGTGACATGGTTGTTCCAGGACAGGATGTAAAAAGAGCTTTTTCTTTCCTTTTCAATAGACCATACCTGATGGCTTTTTTCTTATTTGACTTTTTTTTCCTAGGTATTTTAAATGTCTTGCTCCTTGCTAATTTCTGCGGATAATTGTCTCACCCCAGGATCATAGAAGGAATATTTGATCAGTATTTCTACTCGTTTACTTCTCAGATGTTGCTACCCTCTTTTCTCACAACTTTATAATTGATTATTATAAATAAGACAAGAACAGAGGAGTTGGTTTCTCCTTAGTTTGGTATTTCATATTTGCATTTCAGACCTGGGAAAGGTTTTTTTCATGCCCTAAAGCTTGTTTCTTTTCATACTCTACCAGTTGCTGTAACAAAGGCTATAGCTCCTCCCTCTAAACTTTTTTTTTCTAATCCCAGACCTCCACACCCATAACAAAACTGTTACTACCATATTTCAAAGCAGATTTTAAAAATGCAGGTTAAGTTCCTATTACTAACAGAATATAGATGCTTTGTTTATCACTCTGTGCAACTGGAAAGTCTCTCTTTTTCAAAAATTAATTTTTATTTCCTCTTTCCTTTTTATTCCGGTGTATGCCAATAAATGTGTAGTTTATTCAATCTATGCAGAACTGCATTTGACTGATTGATACGAAGGCTCTGCTTGCTCAGTGGCAATGTATCTGTCATCCTGAAGGAAGGAAAAAGACAGAAGTGACAGCCAGCATGTAGGATGGGGATATCGAGAGAGCTGCTGTCTTCCTCTAGCATAATGCCACTAAAACGTAAAAGCAGAAAAAAAAAAAAAAAGAAAAAGATTGAACGGAAACATCAAACAGTCACAAGCATCTCTCTTCTCAGCATAGAAGCAATTGCTGCATTGTTCCTCTTCAAAAATTAAAAGTTCTGCAATGCAACAACTAAACCCTATTAGGATTGAACAAAGCAATGAACACGTTGCTCCCGACACAATTGTGCTTTGCACAAAGAGAGGCTGCAAGGCACTGCGCTGGGATGCAAGGACTGGCTGTGGTGCCATCCATCAGGAAGACTGCTATTATCCCTGCACAGGATATTTTCTGGGCTCAGGTCAATCAAAACTTAACTTTGCTGGACCAACTGGGATCATATTTACACTGGAGAAATCTACGTGACAATGTACTGTTATTATTATGACTATTATATCAGTGTAGAGAATCAGTGGCTAAGCCGTGAAAAAGAATGACTCTCCATGACTGAAAATTGTCTGTGTTTCATGGTGGGCAGGATGAAAGAGACAGAAATGGGACAGAATAGCTAAAAGGAATAGTGCTCAGCCAAACTCCCACGTATGCACTGCCGTTTATGCAAAACAGACCGAAAGCTGTCTTCAGCCCAGCACTACCTACCAGCCACTATTTACATGGCAACTACTTCAGAGGAACCAGAAGCCCCACTCTTTTTAGAAAACCTTCTGTTCTTCTAAGAACGAAAGGCATCTGTCATATGCTTCTCATGATGGTGGGTGCCTCAGCTTATTACCGGCAGGAGAACAAAGGAGGCATTTTGCCCCAAGAATGAAGCAACAATAAACTTGCTCCCATTTCTTCCTCTGTGAGGGGGCACATTTCTTTTTGATCTAACGAGCATAACACCAACATGAGCGAACTTCGTTCAAAACTCCTGCAACCCTAAGGCGTGTGACTACTTGAACATCAAGAATTATGGCAACATTTGCGGGGAGCTCATAACTTTAGGACTGTGGTGATTTATCGGCAGCACTGACAGTTGCCTGGGTTGCTTGCCATGATACAGGCCAGTTGCATTCATGATAGATTGAGGTCATTGAGGGGGAGTGGAATAGGTCCTGTCATATATCCTTCATCAGGTTTTCATTTGTCTGTGAGTTAGGGTTGTGGTAGCAGTGGGAAAAGGGTCTCATCTGAATGTTTATTTTTCTAGCCTGAAGGGCTCTGTTCATTAAACATGCATGTGTTTGATACCTGAAAAGGAGACATCAGCGTGAGGGATTTGTGACTCAGCTCACTGACCTGTACTGCCAGTCAAATTTCAAATAAAGTAAAATTTAGAACTTGGGAGTTTAAAAAAAACCACAAAACCAACAAAAAAAAAACGCAAAGGAAGAAAAAAATCCCAAATACTAGATAGAGCGCTACAGGTCTTTGAACAGTCATGTGGACAAGTCTTTGAAATCAGTGTGCCCACCACATGTATACACTGCTCCACGGAATATATTTCTCCCAGCCCACTGCTGGGTCTGCGGGCTTCATTCAGCAGTCCAACAACAGCTGGGAGCCCTACAAGGAATGGATCCAGATTACACCTCCACAGAAAATGTCAACACTGCTACTCAGCATTTGCAAAACTGGGTCTCGCAATTGCATGCTTCTGGTGGATGGATTAACTGATTTGCTCCTCTGCCTCACACTCACACACAAATAGGTACAAATAGGTAGCGGGGTCCTCACAGACAAACAGCTTGAATACGAGATTATGGCCCAAACTCAGTACTCTTCATTTCTGAAATACCATTCCTTCTGGTCCTAACTAAAGAGTGTTTTCTAAAAACAGATAATCTCAAAAGCTGTAACCTTTCAACTTATTCTCTTCTTTTATTGTATTCAGCCAATCATCTGCCATCCGAGAAATGCATAAAGCAAGTGTGAAGACGGCACTTTTAGCTCTATATTCTCTAAACCAGCCTGGTAGAACCAAATAAATTTAGGAATCATGAAAATGGTGTACAATCACTGGGGGATCCAGCGCTGCAGTCCATGACTTGGAAACAAGTAGTAGATGCAGAACATTTCAGCCCAGTGGGCAGCATGGATTTTGCATTTCATCCATTTATCAGTGTGCGTGTGTATATAACGTGTTTGATGAGCTTTCTGCCACCAGAGCCAGTGGAGAAATGCTGTTATGTCCCAGTGAGGGGTACGCTGTTTTTTTTTGCTAGGAAGAACCCTCAGTCCACACACTACAACAGCAGCTACAACTGTTGCAGCTACAACAACCGAGTGAAGCCCTCTGGGTGGCACATACAGCTGGAGAATAACTATTAAAATACCGGCCCTCATCTAACACTTATCCGTGTGGCTTTGTTCCTTCTTGGGCTTCTATCAGGATAATGAGAACTCATTAAAACCAACCCCTTTTCCACACATCTCTAATAACAACCCAGCTCTCCTCACAGCCCAGGTGTGTTTCACTCAACATTAATGACTCGGACTGAGGGTGAGTAGAGGTGATCTCTCATTAGCACCATCTGACACAGACACGAGGTGGTGAAGCTTCCCCACTCTTTGCACCAAGTGCGAGTAGTATCCAGGCTTTCCTGTGCTTTCTGTGATGTGATGGGCATTTTCCCCAAAGGACCTCACAGGCTGTTGCTGTCACTGTTGTGACATTAGTGGTCAACGCTCCCCTGAGAGCCTACTGAGACACCAGAGTCCCTGAGGAGCAGGTGGGTCTCCTCCTGCTTACATGGAGGCAAAGCTAGAGCATCTCTGCTGAAATCAATTGAGCTTCAGCTGTGCCGGGGGAGTATCACCTATGTAGACCCTGACTCAAGGGTTTCTTTTTGCTACATAATTAGGCAACTGGGGAAATATGAAAATAAAAGCAGTTTGGTATAAGTAGGAATCCTTTTGGTATTGAAGAAGCTAATAAGACCTGAACCTGCTCTCATTTTAATTTTATCAGATAAACAAAAGGGAAAAAAATGACACACAGCTTAAACATATGCTTCTAATTTTCTCAGTACTAGTAAATGGAAAATACTGCTCTGTCATTTTCATACTTATTCTGCAGTATTTAAGGTTAGAGGTGGGTCACGTTTCTGTGGCAACTACTGTGGAAACAACAATTCATTGCGGTGTAGTCTTATGTTAATTAAAATCTATAGCCTAACCCCCCTCTGAACAACTGTTTAAATAGATTTTTAGGTATTTACTTCAGATTCAGGATTGAGCCAGTCATCCAAGTCAACTGTAATCTGCAAACCAAGAGAAAGACAAGTAACAAGTACCTTAAAGCAAGTTAGCCTTCTCAGTTTCCCTATTACATGAGAAACATGAATTAGAAGACTCTTTTGTATTTGAAACTTTGCTGCTATTAACCACAATGGATATCCAAGACTTGCCATGCCAGACTTCAAGCTTGTTGTCCATTAGATAAAGAAATTAACTTACAACAATGCATTCACAAATCTGTTCCACTTTACTTTAGAGAAATCAGAACTGCTGTTATGGAGTTGATTTTCTTTTGGCTTGTTGGTTTAGGGTTTTTTTCCTTTCTTAAAACAAATTAAAATCACATGCTACAATGCAAATTCACTGTGCTTTATCCAACATTTCTAACATTTTATGCCTTTTAACTGGTGGCTCGATTTCCAGGAGATGTAAAACACCCACACCTCTGGGTTGGCTCCCTAGCTACTTCTGTTGTCTGCTCACCTGCTCACAAAGTCCCACTGCCCATATCTCCACTTTTAAAACAGTCAGTGATGGATGATAGATTTAAGCCTGATGTAACTCTTTGGACTGCACTCTAATGGATACCAGAAATATTGGTGACAACAGAGCAGGCAGAATCTGACTATAATTAAAGTTACTTATTAAGGATCTTTCCTGTTTCATTTTTACAAATGTGTCCATTAAATCAGATGGAATTTGTGAAATTATGTTGAAAACTTTATGTTTGTGTATTTTTGAGAATTTAGTACTCAGCAACAGATTCATATGAGACTCATTGCTCTCTCACAAATTCCTTACTTTTAATTTGCCATGCTAAGGAATTCTGGAAGCTATTGTAGTTGATAGTTGCAGAGATCTGTAAGATTTAACGTCAGTAATTCAGGTTAGTCTAATCCTCATGCAATGGTATCAGTAGTTATTCTATCAGCTTTCATCATTTTTCTACACGTAGGTTTAGGAAGCCTCTTCTTGCTTCAGTCTGGCAGAGCAAGAAAAACTGACTTCAGACTTTCCTGAGAAAGAGCTACACCCCTACTAAGAGGAAAGTTTAACATGTCCTTCAGATTTTCACACAGACCTATGAAAGGCACAAGCTTTTGTGGATGAAACAGCAGCCTGATTTTTAATATCTGCCTAATTTTTAACTCTCAGTGCTCTCAATGCCACTATCAAGACAAATGGCACAGAGAGCATGTCCTGAGAGTGAATTTTGTCTTTGATCTACTCTCCCTGAGGATCTTTTTCCCTTTCTTTTGAAAATCTCCTTTGAGACAAGGAGATCTATTATGTATCATTTACCAAACAGTAAATTCAGTAGTGATGTCACTCAGGAAAAATCCAAACAGCAACTGGCAGTGAGGTTCGAGGAGCTACCCACTTTGCAGTGCCGGACAGCGTGGTGTCCACGTGTGGCTGCTTTGCATTGGATATTTCATGCATTTCTTATTTCCTAAAGTAGGTGATCATCAGTTTTCAATGGCTTGTTTTGACCTTATTCAATAGAAAATGAGGTGCTATTTCTGGCATGCTTATGAACCTACTGTTTAGTCCTAAAAGTTTTGCAAGAAAAGGGATAATAAATAGTTATTCACTTCCACTGAATAGCTTTGTAGATTATGTGCTGAGGGCAGTAACAGCTGCTTCTCGTTACCCAAAAGGCCTCCTACCATGTGTACTGCTAACACACCGAGCTAAGGTCAAGCCGAGTAGCAGGTTTTTTTCCTCAACGTTGTTTAAAAGCTTTTAAATAAAACCATATTAGAAATACAGTCACCTCTGGTAACTGATTTTGAAATCGAAGTTAGAAGAGCTGCAAGGTTCAGAAAAATCTTCTTTGTTTCTGATTTGGAAGGCTTTTTCTTTTCTGTGTTAAAACACTGGGCTGCCTTTATGTTGCTAAACTCTGGAGATTTTTCTGATGGGTTCTTGAAGCCTTTCTTCATCTCCTGCTGTACTTTTTCTTTTGCATTTTATTCCACATTTTCTTCACAAAAGCAGTATCATAATCTGGGTCGATAACTGTTCTGAGAATTTACAGGCTGCTGTTTTTTCCTGCGACGTGCACAGTAAGGTTTGCCCATTTTCCCCCGGGCGAAGTGCAGACTGAGCTCCAGGTCTGCTCCTGCTCAGTGGAGCCTGGGTACAGAAAGGAGGAGGTGGGCGTCCTCGGAACCCAGAGCTGACCCAAAATCAACAGAGAGAGGAACAGAGGAACACAACAGCTTTCTTCTGAAACCATCTTGATGCCAGCAATACTTTGAAAGGATTACATGAAAATAAAGCAATCCATTGGCTGCCCACAACAGAGAGCAACGCTCTTTGGAAAGAGAAAATCTGATGCCACGACTCTGCCGTGGTTTCTAATCATGGGAGGTCTTTTAGAGGTTGCTAAAGTGCATGCAAGCAAGTAGACATTCTTCACAAAACTGCCAATTATTACCACCAATATCCCATGATATACTTCCTCCTAGGTGAAGATGCACTTAGCACAGACATGGTACTGAAAGGTACGGTTTTTCCTCACTTGTTCCAAACTGGATTTCAAATGGCAGTAAGGAATAACAATTTGTATTGATAAAGCAGAAAACTTTTAGATATAATGACTACCTGATTCCACAATTATGTGGCATTTCTGTGGAAAAAATAGTCCAGGTATCATCAGGAAACTTTTTCACTCTTTATTTTTCTACATTTCATTTTCCGAACTGCCAGACTTTCCACCCTGCCCCTAATCTATATAATTAGTGGCATAAAGCTGAAAAAAGTAGATGAGTTTTATGTATTATATGCAACACCATATCCTTTTAGATCACCAGATCTTACATATTTTCAAAGCTGACTTGGTGTTTATTCCTATGCTTCTGCTGGAAGAGATGACTATGGTAAAGAGACTTGGATGGACTTGCCTCTGTCCATGGAGGCATTTGAAAGAGAACCACCTTCACCTCTGGGCAGCTCCGTTCCCTGCAATACCATACCTTTTGTGTTTGCTGTTAAGCAGCTCAGTGCTTTTGGTAAATACATTTTTCGGTTAAAAATACAATAAAATACCATAAGCAACTTTCTCACAGTGTAAAGAAGTTTAACCACGTTGCTGACTGTGCCGCAGCAGTTGGTACAAAGTCTCGCTCCCAGCTGCCCAGCTTCCATCCCGTGCTGAATTGTCATAGCATCCCAACACAACAGAAACACAAAAGCAGAGAAGATTCCTGCTGTATTACTGGGCTCTCAAGTCTTCTGTAGCTCAAATAACTTATACAGGACTTTCAGCAGTTATCAGCATGCTTTTTATTTGAGTCCAAATCATTCTAAATACAGCCTCAAGTTGTTCAGTTCATCCAGCCGTGACTAGGCAGGAAGATTATCATAAAGGGCTGGATATTGAACAAAGGAAAGAAATAGAGTAATATGTTATATTAAAACAAATGAAACTCAGAAGGAAATCAAAACCTGCCATGTTAGGGAAGACCCCTCAGAAAGTCAAAGTTTGAAGCCAATGCAGACAACAGAAAGTAAAGGTGACTTAGAGTATACATGCTTTTTTAACTCTATGAAATATATTTTAACAAGAACTGCACAAAGAAAAATATCTTCCGTTTTGGGGGATGAATCTTGTTTATGATAACCTTCACTCTAATGAAAAAAAATGTGGCATACCACTTTTAATGGCAGAAGTCAAGACTGACTTTAAAATTCCCTGGTATTTTTTTGGTATTCATCACTGTAAATCCCTGTTACTCATCTCTGCCATCAACTTTAACGTGAAAAAGTACCCCAGAGGTAAAGATGCGCCGAAGTATCTGTCCTTCAAAGACTGTAGCAAGGAGGAGCCTCTTGTAGGGCGCTGAAGTGATCTCATTATACCCTTCGGCCTCTCCTCAGCTTTTGACAACATTATTCTCTCTGTGGCACTTACCTCCTTCCTCAGCTTTGTGGGTAAGCATGCTGCACATTTTCAGAGCAGTCACTCGGGCCACTGTCAGCAGCATTGGAGAAAGACCAGTAAAACACAAAGGATAACTGGGAATTCCTCAAGAACTTCACATTCATGAGTGAAGGTTTCTCCCAGTGAAAACTACCCTGGTTAACAGAGGAGATGAAGGTAAAATAAGTAATCATACCAAACAGGGACACTGATAACAGTGGCTACAAAGATGTAGCCAGGTAATAGAGGTGTGTGTTGGGAAAAACTAACGAATGAATGAAAAGCAGATAGCCAGCAGAATTAAGCAAGAGATACTTTAAATATAATCACCCAAATTAGGATGATACCTTGTCTATCACAATGCAAGGGGGAAAGATTTCCTATCATCTAATTGCAGAATTAGATACTGCAGAATATCTAATAGGTATTCTTCCATCAGCCACAGAGAATGTTAAGAAACAATTGCTACTTTTAAAACAAAATGTTCATAACACCACTGATAGGATAACCGCATTCACTATATATAGAGAAAATTACTTTTAACAAAGTTCTAAATGACGATGAAATTTCAAAGGTCTAGGAAAAAGGAATACTGTGCTAGAATTTAATAAGCGTACACTACATACCATGGGAAATCATAGCCCAGTTAGCATGATTTTGATCTAAACAAAATATTTGAAAGGCTGATACGGGAGGTATTCACTTAGAAAGCAGCCGTGCAGTTAATGTCAATGTCAATCAACTTGATTTTATGGGAAATGCATCTTGCCAGAAAAAAAGAAAATCTGTTTTTTAAAAAATGAGATTATAAACATGACTGATAAAGGTAAATATATTCGCATTATATAAACAGACGCACTACAGCAGTTGGCTTGCTGCCTCATACTCAGAGCATGAAAACTTGTTATGTACAGGGGATTGTTTTGTAGCAGCCATAACTTTGCAGCAGCCACAACTTTGCAACAGCCACACCGAAAGTCTTCGAGCAGTTCTGCTGCTTTTCTCCCAGCAGTTAGGCATCTTCCTTCATATCATGATTTATCATTTTTCTCCATTCCACAAGAGCACATTGCTGAATTCATCACTCGGTATTCCTGATTGCAAAAGCTTGAGATAAATAAAGTGTTCGGACTCTTCTGAATTCCTCCTGTGTAATTTATACTCCCTTTAAAACCTACTGTGTTACCAAAGCAGTATAGAGGGTTCTTTGCATCAAAGAGAACCAAAATGTGGTTATGTTTCACTGTTATTGATTCTAACACTCTTTAGCTGGACCTTAATTCTGATGTTTCTTTCTCCTAGCACTACAAGAAAAAATTCTCAAATTATTAAACAGAATTCACATCTCTTGTGTATCAGCTGTTTTCTACTGGAGCATCATTACCTCTGAGAGGGGAAAACCAATAACTTTTATATTTAAAGGATGCTTCAGTAAAATGATCCATATCTTAACAGAGAAGGTTTGGAAATCTATGAAGAGAAAACACTAAAATAAAATTCTCCTTAAAGAATACATGCATAGATGATGCATCAGAAGCAATCTTGTTTACCTTATGATGCAATGGACTTCCTTACTCCTGCCTACCCTTGCATCCTACCCCAAAATTTAAGACTCATATATAATTTTCTGGAATCACCAAAAGCCACCAAGAAAGAAAATAATGAAGCATAAAAATGCATAGAAATCCAAGCCACAGACCACACTACATCTCTCAGTAAGTAGTAAGCATGTCAAAATCATTTAAAAAATGGGGGAAAGGTTTGAAACCTTGTTAAGAATTTTCACGGTCTAAATCTTATTTTCTTTTTCCCCTGTGAAACTTCACCAGTAGGAAGGATTCTTCCAAAATTGGTAAGTACAGGCTGGAAAAATCAACTGCACTATGATGAACCAAGATACCATAAATATATTTCTGATCTAAGTGGCTTGGAAATGCAATTTAGAAAGAGATTAGTGATTAATAACTCTTGCATTCCACAAAGAAAAATGTGGTTTTTTCTGCATATCACTACAGCACTCTTAATTTCCAGACACCCCACAGCATTCAGTTCATGCAGCACAAGCTATATGAGTTTATTCCTATTGTATGACCTGCATTGCACTCACATTTCATGGACTGTCACCAGTCACTGAGTGCCCCCGACTTTCTGTGAATTTATTATGGGGAAATGAAATACTGAACATGTAAATATTTATCTGAAGCATACAAATAATTGGAAATTTTTGGATCCTATGGAACTCTTAGTCTTTTGGACAAATACTTTTATCAAGTATAATTTTTAGGTGGAACAGTTCCAGAATCAAGAATCTTGTTGAAAAATACAGGGAGTTGCTATTGTAATCTATCTCTTGAGGTTGCAAATAGGATTCATAGCTCTGGAGATATACATGATGTTGAATTATCTTGGCAAATTGAATTCAAGATAGAGTTCTGCAGGAGAAAAACATAGTTAAATCAAGAAGAATATCAGGAATTCAACAGAAACCAGACAGAGAGAAAAAATTAAAACTTCGGGAAATGTCTGTCTCCCTCTCTTCACTTCTGATCTGAACTCATCATCTGTTCTCCTCAGAAAAAAAAAGCCAAAAACTCCAAAACAGAAGGATGGATGGGATCCCCCTTTAGTTTTTAATCCCCTCTTAGGACAAGCAAAAGTCTTATCTGCAGATATTCACTACTTACCTGCTAGTCCAGTGAAACTGGACTCTGCAATTCAGCTGCATTAGGTGCAAGTCACGAAACAGCCCCCAAAACACCACTCCAAGGAGGTGCCAGGGCGTCCTTGGCTTGGGTCACCTTACATTTTTGCCTCTACTGGCTGTGGGCCAAGTTTGTCTCCCATGAACAATGACAACAAATACTGGCAGAGGTGGGGGTTTTGTTTGGTTTTTTTGGTTGTATGACACCACAAAGAGTATGGAAAACAACAATATGCCCATGAACTACCAATTTAAAATCCTATTGCTCTTTTTCACAGCTCAGAATCACTTGCAGCTAGGCATCTCTTTTTGGCAAAATCTGTGTATCTGTGTCATAGCAGTAGCTCTTCTGGTCTGGCATTCAATACACCAACTGGACCATCTCAAAGGCAATTAAGCAGTTCACTTCAAAAGGGAAACCACATGGTTGCTGAGTAGAGACAAATAGGACTGTGGGAGGAAAATTAGAAAGCACTGCTTCTCCAAAGTACATTTCTTGACCAAACATAAACACATTTTAACTTCCCAAAAATATGATGTAGAGGCAATGAGTGGACTACTGAGTTCAATGCTTGGCAAAGCATTCCCAGATCTGTACGTAAAGTATGTAACCTATTCCCCAGAGAGAAAATATGACCTTTCGCTGTTGCAGTGATTTCCAGCTGGTGTTTTAAACCCAGCTAGCATAGGTGATAACCACCATGCTTGACTCCCCCTGCTCAGAAACAGCTCAGGAAGCACTTCTGGCTATATTTGACAATTGAGAAAGTGATCACCATCCAAAAGTTGAGTGGTCATCATCCAGAAAGTGACAAGGGTTATTCAATTAGCCTGTTGTATAGAAACATATTTTCTTAAAGAAATTTGTTTGTCATGTTGTTAAACTAGGAGGGTATTTAAATGTGGATAAGTGAAGTTTTTTATCAGGCATGTAATAATGCTTTTGGATACCTCCTTTTATAGATAACTTACAGTTATCAGCTACATCCAGATTAACTGGCTTTCTTTTTGGCACAACTACTACAGAAACCAGATTTACTATGAAAAGTTTAAGCTGCATGTGTCTGAGGCCAGAATGCAAGCTTAACATAGGATAGCTTCCAACTCCTACCATGTTGATGAAAAAGACTTCCTTCTGGATCTTCTAGAAGAACTAATGCCTCCGTATGCAAACAGCTCCAGAAAGAATGGAATTAGGTTCACAGAAAATAAAACCACTCAACAGCACCATGGGCTCTTCCTCTATTGGCTGATGAAGGCTACAGCTGCTGCCCTTCAGTTTATTCCCCATAGATGCACACGATTCTCACAAAAGACTTTGGTTTTGGCTAAATTGCCCTGCACAGGCCCTCTCCCAAAATTAGGATGTGGATTTATAGTAGGATATGCACAACTCTCTGCCCTTTGAACGCACTCTTTCCATGTAAGGAAGGTAACAAAAGTCTTCTTAAATCCTCTTTAGGGATGAGGAGGTTGAAGCTAGGCACAGTTCTTGTCCCATTTATCTGCACTCAAAGAATGCGCTCCTGAAACAGAGGTGCTGACTGTGCATGTCTCCTCAGGAGAACAAGAGGGCTTGGAAGACAATACACTGAAGTCTCATCACGTGTAACACTGAGCATGCACCACCATAAGATAAGTACATTTATCCTTAAGACTCCCTGCTGAGTATGCCTGTAACAGACACAACACTTCCAGCAGAATATGGAAATATCACTTGCACACCAAGTGATGAGTCAACAGCTGAGGGAAAATTAAAATAAACCACATTCAAACCATATTACCATTGTCTGTTTTTTCTAGCAGCCATACAGCAAAACCTCCAGTTTCTTGAGCATTTCTGATCATCCCTGAATTCCTCAGGGCTTATGATAATCGTTAACAGCCAGAATGGATGAATGCCGCAAAGTCCAGAGCTTGCAGTCCTCTTAGACAATTGTTTGGGTTTTCAAACTAGCATGAGTCTATAAAATTTCATTCCTTCAATTTAAACCATTTTTGTCTCCCAAGAGCAATTCAGTTTAAAAACAGAGGCTTTTTCTAACTAAGAAAAAGCCTATATGTGTAAATAAAGGAGATAATCCTGTTTGTATTCCTTCAAAATGGCTAAACTACCATAAAAGTGAATGCTACAGGTATCTACTTTAAGATGTGAAATTATTTTATTTTCTATTTCTACCTGTTTTTATGGGAAAGGAGAGAATCATCCCTTTTCATTTTGCTGCTCTATCATCTTTCTAATCCACTTTTCATTTGTGTATCGGATTGTCCACAAAGATTTTTTGTTGTTGTTTTGTTGTTTTTTTGTTTTTTAACTTAATCACTCAGGAAGAAAAAAGCTCAAGAACGTTTGTCTTCTAACCAAACTTTTAAACTCCCTACGTTCAGGCAGGTTAGAAACTAGGCAAACTGAATACACTTATTTCTAATTAAAAATTCCTGAACATATTCAATTTATTTAAAAAAAAAAAAAAAGCAACTTAGGATAGATGTTAAAATCCATTACAACAAAACCAAACACCCTTGAAGAAGATCTCAGCACAAGTTTTCACCATATACATATTGTGGCTGGCAAGTCTCAGTATATGGGAACCCTGTGCTGACAACATGACCATTTACGTGAAGAACATGCAACACACACTTGAATAAGAATTTTACAAAGTATGACTGAACCGTAAGACATTTTAATCAAATAGAAAGAATATATACATTTTTCCTTTTTAAAAGCTTTGATAACAAATTTCTTGTTTCACAACACAGGACTGCCAATAGCTTATGTATTACAAGGATAATGTCCCCACTGTTAAAATTGGCTGTATTAAAATTATTGAATACACTAAAAATTGGCTCCTTCTTCCACGTCATCTGGAGACAAGACATATGGTACCACTGCATCGCAAAGAGGCACAATTGATTCCTGAGCCAACAAGTAAACCTCCGTAAACCAAATGAAAACCTGAAGACGAAGATCCAGAAAGACCAATGTCTAGCCAGCACTCTGTGGAAACACCACAGAGATTAAGTGATTGTAGCTTGCTGAAAGAGAGCCCATTCCCAACGCTCATCTCCTTGGCTATTTTTTCAACCGCATCATCTATTTACCTTTCCTTTCATCAGGGACACACACAAAGAAACTTTCTGCACATTAGAGTTTCATTTAAAAAATCTGACATGACATACAGCAAGAAGAATCAGTTCTGTTGCTATGAAATATAAAGGAATGATAGGATGTTCTTTGTCCATGCAGAAGCTCTAAACATCTTCCCTCATTCTCCCTCCAGCCAGCAAAACACCACAGATATAGTCAAAGTCCCACCATCTGCACTTTTTTCAAGCTAACCAAAAGCCTGCTGTGGAGGGCCACAAGGCAGCTTTCCTCTCTGAGGGGCTATTCCTTGAATGAATAGCAATAATTTTGAAAAAAACAAAATACTAAGTTTCAGAGTAATATTTAGCCTTGGTTTTGTAAAGATGTACATTTGTAAGACTGTATCTGAACTGAAATCAATGTCACATTTCTCCATGCACCTGTGAATCCAGTTCTGGGTCACTTTTTCAACACAGATACAAAATAAATTCAGTCTCATATTCTTATAAAAAGGCACTTTATATTTTCAGAAGTAGTTTAGACAAAGTATGTATCTGTGAAAGGAAAAGCATACCTGTATCTGCATTATGCAATCACATTTCTTCTCCGACTGTGTCACATAAGTATTGAAAGGACCTGGGACAAGTTCATAAATATCAGCTGTGGTCTTTCTTTGAATGAATGATATCAATGGAGCAACATTATTCACAGAGGAAGAAGTCAACTTATTATTGGCTCCCACAAAGCCAATTCACTAATTAGTACTTATTTTGCACAACTGGCTGTAAACATTACAGTTTTGGCTGTTAGTGATTTCCCCTCCACCTTCAGTAAGTTAAACAGTCTCACAGTCTCTTATTCAGGTGTTATATCCTCCCTTACTAACCAAACTACATATTAAAAAGGAAATGAATCTTAGCCTCCAGATATGCATCATATGCATGGCTGTTCCTTTGGCACAATGACCCTTAACTCTGTCCTGTAATGATGCTAAAAAGACTACAGAATGATTCGTACTGTTTTACAGGCACTCATGAAATGAGTATGTTTAAAAAAAAGCCTAAATTACTGGGGTCTTGGCATAGGGCAGCACTCATGTTACCCAAGTCTCTCATACAGAGTGATCTGTTGGAAAGGTAACAGGGGTCTTGATGATAGCATGTCCAGCTAGATAAGGAGATTCCCTGATCTGCCTCTTCTGCTGAATTCCTAAAAGCTCACCTGCCAGTGGTCCTACGTGACCACTATAGCATACACATGACCATTGAGTTTTCATAAACTACAGTCAAAATAACCCTAAATACCATTTCTACGTACAGAATACTGTCCCATTTCTGCTCCCCAAAACAGTTTCTACCAGGGCTTTACAAGTGAGCGTCTGAGGTACCAACAATTTGCTCAGCTTTGCAGCAGGAACTGCTTGGGGAGTCTCTAGAGTGGATTATCCACCTAGGATGCTAATAGACACCCTTAGGTACAGAAATCACTCTGGATGCAGCAGGAGCTGCCAGAGGACCTTTGGGACCATCTGACGTACAAACTTGGAAAGTTACTACACCAATTAGCCTATGGCCAGGAGCTCAGTCAGGCATCTTGGGTCAGGTTAGTCCATCGTTTCGTCCATTGTTTCAAACTGCCCATAATCTTAGCTGTGTTGAGATTAGCTGGGGTCCTGGACCACATGGAGTATCAGAGCCTCAAGTGCATCAGATGTGCTTGTGGGCACAGTCTAGATACCCAGCTATATCACCATTAGGACAATTACAGAACTCAAGTTTCATAGATCTTGCAACAGGGCAAATTTATGGCATCAGATGAGATTAAACTTTGATAAAAGATCCGTTTTCACTTAACAGGAAAAGGCATTTTCCCCTTTAATTTCTCTCAGGTAAGGTTACCTTAAACTTGTCTGTGCAGAAGTTCATAATCATGCACTAAAAGTCAACTTCAGTCCTCTTCAGGTCCATTTTGCCCAAATTTTAAATCTGGGACAGGAAATGACTACAACTCACTTAAACTTTCTTTGACCTTTATCTCACTTAGCATAAGATTTTAGTCATGTTGCCCTTTTTCAATATTCTTATAGTTGTTCTTCTGGGTTTGGTTTACATTTTTATCTGTTTATTTTGCGGAGGAATAAATTGCAAAATGGACATTGAGAATGTGGACCCCCAGATTCTTTTCCTCTGACTCTGCCACCGACTCACTGTGTGCTCTTGGTCATGTCATCAGTGAAATGGGAATAATGACAGTAACAAAGAGAAGTGGCAACTTTCTCATGGTTTGCAGTCCTAGTGAGAAAGCATTTTGTAGAATCTTCCATAGTATTATATGAAACCACAATGTATCCATTAAACAAATACACTGAGAAACCAAGAAATATTTGGTTTAAAAAATACTATGGTACATGTAACCACTAGCAATTTGTTTGACTACTTATAGTTAGTATTCTACAAAAGCGATAATTTTGTACAACAAATGAAAACCTACATTAGCAGTTCTCAGTAGGTAGCAGAGCAAAGCCTACATAAATTAAACTTATAAATTAGTTTGAGCTAAATAGTGCATAACAGTCTAAATTATAAGCTTAGACCATTCACACATGGAAGTCGTTTTTACTGCAGACATCCCACAATCACGCAGGAATGAAGCTGTAGCAGCACTTCGCATGATCAGATCACAGATTTTGCAAAGACACTATTGAAATCCTGAGGATGGGGATTAAGCCTCCTCCTCCAAGACCATTGGCTTTTTTCTCTTCCATTTTCCTCTCAGAAAAAAAAGAATGGGGGAAGACGTACCTATGGAAAGACCTGGCATTGTCACAACAAATCTGTTATTCGGGATGTGGTCTCAGCATTTCATTTCGTATCCGAGTACATCTACAGGGTTCATAATGAACAATATGCCTGACATCAAATTATGGCCGTGCACCTCAGAATTCTGCACAATCAAGAACCAAAGAACTCTGTCAGAGAAGGGTCATTCTTGTGTATTGCAACCTTATTCTTCACTGGACCACTGGAGGAAGAACAGAGTAAAATCCCTAAGAGCTGAAGACAGGGTCAGAGTAACTGCAGAAAAGTGGGTTCAATATCAAGTAGCACTGTTAAATTCTTTTCTAGTTTAAAAAAATAATGAAGTGAGTCTAATAAGCTGAGTCTTTCCCTTTAATTTATTTTGGGACTATATCACATAACAGGAAAGGAAATCAAAAACATTTGTCTGCCTAGCGCGAGCGCAAAACACATTTAATGGCTTCCGTTCCTCTGAAATGTATTTGATGCAGTAATACTGGAGACGAGAAAATACATTTAATTTTTTTGTGTGGGTGAATCAAAGCTTGGTGAATCAAGACTCAGCAATATTATGAGAAATGCAAGAAGGGAGTCTAAACAGAAAAGTTTGTCTTAATGTTACACACCTGCTATCAAAAAGATATGTCAGAAAGGTTTGTAATTCTTGCTCACGACTACAACTCTGATTAATATTACTAGAAGCGTGGCCAATGAAATAATATCTTTCCCAAATTTTAAGCAATGCCGCTGAAAAAGCATTCACATCAACTGGAAAACTCCCAGAAATTCAATATACGATGTTTGAAATATTTTTAAATTAAGTGTTGGCAGATATTACATTGAAATGAGTTCCAAATCTGTAAAGCAAAACAATATATTTTTCTCCTGGTGACTACTGTGGCTTGAGAATGTAATCACTAAAAGACCGAGAAGTTTTCAGTCTTGGGGAGGAAGAGAATGAACCATCATACAAAGCAACCTCAGCTCCAAGAACAATAGTTTAAAAATGTCTGTGCAAGGCAGGTAAAACATGGCAAGGGGCCAAAAAATCACAGAGAATCACAGTTATAGAGAATGCATGTGACATGGTATGAATAGCACCATTTATGTTATCTTTACACCATGTGTAGTTACAGTGTGCATGTATGGACTTGTATAAATAAATATGTATATATTTATATGTATACCTGCAAATTCACATACACCTACACAAATATGAGGGGCAGAGGGAAGGAAATGTAGGTCAGCTCCCTAAAAGATGGAAGTAGCGTCAGAAAATCAGCCCAAAAAAGCATCTTTATGGCACCATATTGGAAATATTTCTTCAGAAAATCCACTGACTCATGTTCCACCACTCTTTTTGAAGCATTTTGCTGCCTGTGTCTGATGTGGACACATAAGGAATTTGAGCTCACTGTGAATTTCAAAGAGGGAGAGAAGGTGAACTTAATTTTTTCTCTTGGAAAAAAATCAACCAAAAAAAAAAAATCCCCAAGTGGGAATAAGGACAGTTGATTCAAAAAATGCAGAGTAGAAAGACAAACGTAATTGACTGACAAAACCACCAATTGAAAAAATTGATGAAAGTCCAAAAATTACATACTAAAAGCTAAGTCTTTGAACTCTATTACCTTTTCCCTCATTTAAACATACATATTTTAATGAGGTTCTTGCAAGCTATTAAATATCTTACAAAATCCATACCATACAATTTTATTAAGGGAGCCATATTGGCCTCTAGTGGTCTTTCTACCACACTTATGTACTATATCATTCCTATTTTCAGAAATCCCATTACTATACTGATATTAGAGACGTGTCAGCTGGGCATCCCAAAATAATAAAACATCTGAACAACCTCCCTTGGTCAATAACTAGAGATGACCCCAGAGTCTGCAAACAAATTACTATATAAATTTCAGTGAAAAGATGTTGGTCAGCTGAAGAGTACCAGACTATACAAGAGCCGTTGGGTAAAGAACTGCCTGGAAGGGTTACAAAATACACCTGAGACTTCTTAAATAGGAGGAGGGAGTGTAAAATCACTTTCCTTCTTAAAGGAGCTTATTCCTTTGGGAGTCATTACTTTAAAGAGTTTAATTACATTTGTGAGTAGCTTTCGGTAATGACTAGCTCTACCTAACATTCACTCATGCTGAAAGTTACAGGTGGGTCTTTTACAGCAAGTTTCATCTTTTGCTTTGTTATATATAACAAAATGCCTCATTAAAATCTGTGTGTTTGTAGGAAATGAAGTTTCATAAACATGTATTTCTGAGCTATTATATTAAACGTTCACCATTCTTCTTCTAAGAGCATGACCAAGAGCAGTTGTCAGTACACGTTGTTATGACAGACCTTAACACATCTGATGACCCTTATGACCAGCTAATTGCATGAAGTTCTCTGCAATAGCGTGCAGCAGAGGATGGTCCAAGCCACATCCAGAAGAAGCAGAGACCACATCACTCAAGCAGATTTCTTTTCCCTTTCATCTCCTCCCCCTGGAAGGTGAAATAAACCGTAACGAACAATCAGCTTAGGAACTCTCACAAAAACTTGAGGCTTTTATGCCACCTTCTCGTCTTGCACAGCTCCTGCCGCGAGCTTTGGTGAGTAGAGTGGCAGGGACCCACCTCAGCCACCAACCTGATCCATCTGCACCGCTGTGGCCGCATAAACTACCAGCCCCTGGGGCCCCCCATCCTTCACTGCCGGATGGCAACACCGAGATAAACTTTCTCTGAAAAAAGCGCTACAAGTTTTGGAGTTTCCTGTGTTATCCTACAGAGTTGGACCCAAGCCCTGGCACTTAAATTTAGATTAACTGTCTCACGTTTTATTTATTTACTGTTTCCTGAGTTATTAATATAATAAGCCTACCCCATTTAAAGTCACCCCCCACACGCTGAAAAAGCACAACAAAGACCTCTTAAAATGGCCCATTTCCTGTTGCCGTAACTGCACCTTCTCTGCACAATTTCCTCAGTTTGCATAAAATGATTAATTATGTGTGTACGTATTAGAGAAGGTACACTCACACTGCTTTTCCTCTTCGCTAATTTTTCATTGGTACCCAAGATATAAACTGCCATAAAGTAAACACATTAATGTTAAGCACCAGGAACAGGATCTCCCGGGTCCAACGCGCACTTACAATGACCAACTCCAAAGACTCTTTTCATCTCTGGCTCTTTCTGAGCTGTCGGACTTGGACAGCTTTAGCGTGACACCGACTTCGTTCTCACTCCTACGGCAACTCTCGTCCAAAAATTTTGAAACATTTTGGAAACGTAATGATTTAACTCTTGCCACATCCCTGTGAAGTCGTTATCCCTTGTGCAGCTGGGCAGAGGGAAGGCTCTCCTCCCTCCTTTCCAAGGCATTCCAGTTTTAATGGGTTCTTGCAGCCAGAAAATGTGACCCCCAGCTGGGCTGGATCACTGCACTTGGACTGATTCTGGCATACTCGACATGTTCCATCAGAAAGAGTCGGTTGCTCACAAACAGCATTTATACATACAATGCAACTGCAAATTATGTTGCAGTCTAATTAATCTTAGACAGATGATAAAGTCTAGCAAAGGTTTACTTCTAGCATCCAGAGGAACCCCCAGCAATGACCAGCAACCAGAATTACTGGCCATTACTCAGTTATAAAAGCAGACAAGAATGGTTTTTCCAAACTCGTCCTCTCTTCTCCTTTAACTGTGGTCTTTTTCTCCTGCCATCTCCCTCAACCAGAAGCAGCTTCGCCCCTCAAGCTGCTCCCTCTCCCTGCTGCAAGAACTGGTCAGGTCCCAGCAATTAGAGGCAATCAGCATCTCCCAGCTTAGGGAAAACACTTATGATCAGCAGTTAAAGATTGCACTCATCCTCCAGTGCTGGAAGGTCTGGGCTTGTCACGTAGGATTCTGTTTCTGGATGAGCACCAGAGCAAGGCTGAGGCAGGGAGAGGAACCCACTTGAGGTCCCACTCTGCAAGGAGGCAATAAATTTTTGGAGACAAACGGTGCTGTGAGGCACCAGGATCCACAGAGTGCAACCAGAGTGACACCTGGAATTTTTGCAGGACTTTGTACATCCTAGAGGGAAACCTTGAAGAAAGCACAAACAATGCAGTAAAACCATTTTCTCTTCCAAAGTACTAAGAAAGTTAGTAAAGGTGAGCCCAATGACTCAGGAGACAGGAAATTCATACCCACACTGATTTATTTGCACTACTGAGATATAAAGCTTATAGACTGAACAATGCAAACTGCATATCAGTTAATAAAGAATGGATTATGTTTTCTTTTAAACCTGTTAATTCTTCAGCCCAGGTGCTCTCATCATTATTTCAATGTCTGTGTTGTAAACAAAATAAGCAGATAGATGGGAACGGCTGTCTGAAGAGAAATATTTACTGTCCCACTCCTCTAGTTCTATCAGGAATAATCCTTTCCTAATAAATCAAGAGAAAACATGCCTGTTATCTGTCTTCTTCAGGTACATAAAGGGAAGTCCTTACAGAAAAGGTAGGCTACTGCTGGCTTTGCTTAAAAAAATGTCGTGGACTTCTTGTCCATCTGTAGATAAAATATGCATGTGTGTTTTACGCATGTACATTACATTACACACATGTAATATGTACGTATGTAACTACGTAAAAAGAATGGAAAAATCATTCTGCCCCAAGCAGAATAGGAGTTTTTATAATTATCTCCCTTAAAGAAAGCTGTCCAGAGGTATTGCTGCAGGACCAATAGCTCAAATATCTTAGATTTAGACAATAGATCATACTCTGCCTTCTCAAACCATACTTATTTGCAGCAAAGAGTGCTAAACGGTACTGATGATATACAAATCCTGATATTTTTTTTTTCTTATGTGGCCTATTTTATACTGTTTTCATTCAAATGACATCAGTGGAACCATTTCACATCACCAAAAGAGATGAGAAGAAAGCAGATCATGCTGGTTTCACTGGACCGCAGAGCAAAGCACAGCCCAAATGGTTGTACCAACTATTTTTAGAAACATTATATGAGATTCATGCACAACCTAGCATGAAAACATACACTGCAAGAAGGTCTTGCGAGAGTGATATAATAGTCTTAGAAGTTCTTTGCCACACTTTCATTCTCCTAGATAGGAAACTTGTCTCTCTACGTAAGATCTTAGATGAGAGTCAATTAAAACAGTACTATTGCTAGTAGTAAACCAAGATTTTAGCTCTCCGCTATACCCAAGATTATGGTCCCAGGATGATGCAGCCTGGAATAAAATCTTTGCTGTATACCTCATGAAGCACCACAGGTTCAAACTCTGCCCTCCAGATGATGATAAATATCAGTCTCTGTCTTCCCATAAATTGCAAATTGTTAGTAAAAATGAACTGCAATCATAATCAAGGAAATTGCAATTTGTGCATTCCAATGAGGACCAGTAAAAAATTAGTTCTCTTTTGTAACCTATGTGGTTACTGAATTTTTAATGGAATTCCTTATACTATACTACAGCTTAAGCTCATCAGGTGCTCAAAGGTGTATTGTTACTGAAATTTATGAATCTTCAAAAGCCATTAGATCTTGCTCTGAGACATGCCTCATTTTTACGAGTTTTAAAGTGCTTTTTAAAGTAAGAATCACAGATGCTCTACACATTTAATAAATTGATCTCTCCCAAGTTTTAATTTATGCTTTGTTAAATAGTGCTCCTGGCTTATGAAGTTCTCGGTCTAAATGCCTTACAGATTTGACTGGTTCCAGGTCAGCAGATCTTTCTCACTCCCTGTAGCACACTTCTGCTTTTCATCCTCATAACAGATACATCATTTCAGAATTGAGACTGCAAGATGTCAAAGGGGTTGCTGCACTGCAAAGCACAGAAAAGTCATTCCTGTAACTGATGCACAAACTATACAAATATATTAGGTTTGGATTTTAAAACAGGTAAGTCAGCCTGAGGAAAATAAAACATTTTTTCTTCTCCTGAATGTTCAAAAAGAGACAAAAAAATTAAGCTACAGATGAATAAACTGATGACAAAGCTTGTAACAGATGCTTTATGTATTTTAAGATAAGTTTTCATTTTTCACTCACTTTCGTGATCAGCATCAATTAGATAATTATGATCACTTTTCAATTAAGAAAATCATTTTAATATAGTCTCACTAAAAAATCAGGGTAGCAGGTTGCAGTCAAATTATTGTTTTTAAACGATCACGTAGAACAATGTACAAAGTGAAAATCAATTTCAGGTAAAAACAAGGCTGATAAGGCTACAGTCATCTGGCAGAAAGAGACCTTGACTTTTACGCCTTTTCTGCTGCACATGCTAATTCTCTCTAGAAAAACTGTCAATGTGCAGAAAGCAGTTTCTCACAGGTGAGTTGGACAGCAATTCTTGTCCATCCAAAAGAGGGAATAAACTTAAAAGACTTAATTTTATTATTAAAATAAAATAAATAAAATAAAAGGCACTGCTTGAAATAGAGCAAAATCCTGTTACTCCCAATTTCTAAAGGTTTATACTTCTTTATGTTTTTTCTCCAACAGAGTACAGCTGCAAGGAAACAACCAAAGCAATGAGCCTTCCTCTGGACTACTGGGGTGTCAGCCAGGGGAAGAAGAAATTGCTGCACAAGCACTAGGCAAGGGAGAGCAGCCCTCCCCTTCACCTACTTGAGAGGCAGCAGTTCAGAAGCCATTGCCTCTGCCCTGTCTAAGTGACAACCATCCCACAAGCCTTTCCCAAACTGCTGCCAGTGGGTCTGTCAGGTCAGCAAGTTCCAGGTAAGGTTCAGGTCAAGCCCAGCTTGTCCAACTTTGTCTTCTATGCAGTCAAGCCATTTCTTTGATAACCTCCAGACCTCTCAGGCTTGTCTCAGCAGAAAACTGGCAGCAATTTACATTTCATATCTTCCACCAAGATCTTGACTTCATTATTTCTTGCTTAGCCCAGTATAAATCAGGAGTAAAGGTCCTGGAACAGAATTATATAATTGTATTAAATCAATAGAAAAGAGGAAGCAAGGAAGTTTATTAAATAATAAATAAATGTTCTCAGGCTTTCTTAAGACTGTTCTAGTTGCAGGCAGGAGGAAAGAAGTCTTAAGCAACATTGCTATAATTTGTTTTGCTACACACACAAAACATTAATGGAACGACTTGTTCTGGATGTCATCTCCAAACATACTGAAGACAAAGAAGTTATTGGAAGAGGTCAACACGGATTTACCGAGGGTAAATCATGCTCGACCAATCTGATAGCCTTCTATGATGTTATAACTAGATGGCTGGATGAGGGGAGAGCAGCAGATGTCATCTGCCTTGACTTCAGCAAGGCTTTTGACAGTGTCTGCCACAACATCCTCATTAGAAAATTAAGGAAGTGTGGGCTAGAGGAGGAGGCAGTGAGGTGGATTGAGTCCTGGCTGTGTGAGAGAACTCAGAGAGTTGTCATTGATGGAGCAGGGTCAAGTTGGAGGCCTGTAACCAGCGGGGTCCCTCAGGGGTCAATACTCAGCCCAGTCCTGTTCAACATATTCATCAATGACCTGGACATTGAGGGGACAGAGTGTATCCTCAGCAAGTTCACTGACGATACCAAAGTGGGAGGGCTGGCCGACACTCCAGAGGGCTGTGCTGCCATCCAGCGTGACCTGGACAGTCTGGAGAGCTGGGCAGAGAAGAACCTCCTGAAGTTCAACGAGGGCAAATGTAAGGTCCTGCACCTGGGGAGGAAGAACCCCAGGCACCACTATAGGTTAGGGGTGGATCTTCTGGAAAGTACTACTGAGGAAAAGGATCTGGCAGTCCTGGTGGATGGCAGGATCTCCATGAGCCAGCAGTATTCCCTTGTCGCCAAGAGGGCCAATGGAATCCTGGGCTGCACAGGGAGAAATGTGGCCAGCAGGTGTCAAGGGAGGTCACTCTCCCCCTCTACTCTGCGCTGGTGAGGCCACAACTGGAATACTGCATCCAGTTCTGGGCTCCCCAGTTCAAGAGAGACAGGGAACTACTGGAGAGAGTCCAACATAGGGCAACCAAAATGATGAAGGCATAGGAGCACCTCCCTTAGGAGGAAAGCTCAAAGAGCTGGGGGTCTTTAGCCTGGAGAAGACTGAGAGGAGACCTTATCTATGTTTACAAGTTCCTAAAGGGTGGGTTGAAGGATGATGGAGTTGGACTCTTTTCAGTGGTTTCCAGCAATAGGACGGGGGGCAATGGGCACAAGCTGGAACATGGGAAGTTCCACTCAAATATGAGGAAGAACTTCTTTGTGGTGAGGGTGACAAAGCCCTGGAACAGGCTACCCAGGGAAGTCATGAAGTCCCCTTCTCTGGAGATTTTCAAGACCTGCCTTGATGCAGTCCTGAGTAATGTGTTCTAGGCAATCCTGCTTAGCAGGGGAGTTGGACTAGATGATATCTAAAGGTCCCTTCCAACTCTGTCAAGTCCGTGAATCCGTGAATTATCAGTTTCCATTTTTTCCCTTTTTTTTTTTCCCCTTAAAAGAGAAAAAAAATTGTTTTCTGAAGCTTGCAGTAACATGGGATGTTCTTTCGCCTTTTGCTGAGCCTTAAACTAGCTCCCACCTGCAGTGTCTTGTGGCAGGGATGTCCTTCATGCTGTCATGGACACTGGCCTTTCAAACATGAAAAAAAAAGGAAAATATAACAACATAGCAAAAAATAATCCTAATGTTGATTAATAATTGGGTACTGAGTCCAGTCTACCTCAGGGGAAAGGACGGAGAACATAGCATAGTCACTGACTGTAGATGCCTCCTCCAAAACCATGGCATTGGATACCAGAAGGAGTTTGTTTAAAGACTGTGTTCAGCTGAGCAGGATGAGTCCTCTCCTGCTCAGGCTTTCCTGCCTTCATTCCAGAACACAGCACCCAAAAATGCACTAGGTGTCACATACGGTTATGGAGGGAAAACTACTAGTACTGTCACTTTCCAACCCAAAGGAGTGTATGCAGGGTCAGGTGATGCTGACACCCTTCACGAGCACCTGCCTCCAGATATGAGTGAAGTCCAGAAACCAACCAGGCCACCACCAGCTTTTTAAATGAGCCTAAAAACCTTTCAATGATGAAACAAGACATAAGACACACCTCACCTGGATCTCTGTAAACAGAGCAGATGACTTCCAAAGTACATTACCTGTGTCCCAGATGACCAACCCTGACGGTGCCCAGTCAGGTCAGTTTGTCCTCAGAATAATTTCTCCAGAAACGGTCCAGCACTTCATTTGCAAAACTGATAGAGTTGGAACAAGAGGAGGATATGAAAATGAAAAATGTCTCGACTTTCATGATCCTCAGATTTTTCAGGAAGGAGTTTGAGCTGACCACTTTTTTTGGCCTGTGGCACACTGACAGACGGTCAGGTCCTGCAGTCTCCACTTCCAGGTCTGTTTCTTTTCATTTCAGTCTCCATTTCTTTTTTCCCACATTGGAAGGCCAGTAAAAACTTTAAAGTATCCTGGCAAAGATTATCTACTTTAGAGATAAATATCTGAGCCCAAGCAGTTCCTAAACTGTAACTGATACACGCTTTGATAGTGAAAACTGACCCTTGGGATATCCTAGCCCACCATCCTGTTCCAAAGACTGACTTGCAAAATAATTAGAATAATTGATTCAATGTCAGTAAATACCAATCTATTAAACAAAAAGGCTAATTTTTTTAAGTCACCTCTGCAATTCTTTTTCATCTTGGCATAAACCGCACATATTCTTTGAGTTTTTTCTGTATTTCTATCATTCCCTTTCCCAAGAATCTTAAAGTGCCTTGTAGACACGAATGAATTTATTGTCACAAACCTGTCTGAAACATAAATACTATCTTTTTGAAGTAAGGATGGTTTTATTAAAGTAGCCCATGCCACTTTAATTCAAAATCTTCTTTTCCCATCCATAAAAACAAAGGTAAAGAAAAATGTCACTTTTATACTGGAAAGAGAACATGTGCAGGGAAAAGGATTATCTTTGTTTATGGTGTGCTGTTGAATTCTCCACTTTTAGTTGAAAATTTTTCTAAGCACACTGCCAAAACTGTATGGTGTTCTTTCTAACAAAATGCAGATGGACACTGTGACATGGAAAGGGAAGTGTAGGAAGTGGCATTCATCACTGAAAAGGTCATATTAGAAGTAAATTGGTCTCACTAAAATGAAACCAAATGAAAATATAAGTTGTCTTGTAATAAGGTTTTGTCTTTTTTTTCATTGTCTTTTCTTTCATTTATGAATCCATTTACTCCATTAGGATGGAATTACTCTGTGGTTACCTACCACAGTTGCTTTTATTCATAATCTGGCAAGATGTGTTATTTGCTGCGTAAAAGTTTTCGTCACCAACCATTATTGTGGTGGTTTAAATCAATCATATGGACTAAAAGTCCAGTCGTGACTACTTCCTGAGTGCTTTGGCCTTTGTCATCATCAGGCTCTCTTCAAAAGAAACAAAAGAACAGGGAACTAAAAGCCTCAGCTTACTTGTAGAGGTGGACATACAATTAGGGTTTTTTTCATGTGGAAGAGCAAAATTTCATTTTAAGGTCAACTTGATAATTTTAATTGGACTGGTTATGAAGTGTTTTGTTTTCCAGGATGTTCAGCCATTGCTATGTTCTCCTTACTTCTGATTTCAAATATAATGCTGGGCAATAAAGATGCCCATTTTAAAAGTAAACAATAAGAGGTTTTCTTTCAAAGAAAAGGGCAGAACACCACCACCTGGCACCTCTGAAACAGGTGAAAATTTTTTGAAAATGCCATACTAAGTTTGTGAAGATTTTCAAATGTTTTCCCATGTCCTTTTGATTTAAAGTTATTTACCATTTTGCTTCCACAGAAAATTATACCTTTTATTGCCTTTCATTAGAGGATAAAAAACATTGCCCACATGGCACATCAGCAATGCTGAAGGTTTGTTTAAAAGAGAATGGACCTGATTCTACTGTCATTGTACTCAACAGACGTATGGGGTGGCCCAGAGTAAACCCAAAGAAAATTATTAATTTAATTTTTCTTTTTTAGTATCTTTCTCCAGTCAAAGCCTCTGGTCCATACACACACCTTACCAGAAGATTTTTATATTATTGGAAGAATAAATAGCAATCAGCGTTGCTTTTAATTCTAGGTTGATATTGTCGTGAATTCAAATCTTCATATTGAATAACTCAAAGAAAAGATGAATGTTCATATCAATTAACTTCTAAGGACTATTAAAAAAGTTCCAGGTACTATTTATTTCTGTGACTCACTGAAGCTCAGTAGGTTTTAACAAATTTGTGACACTGGCTTTCAAATTAGACATTGAAGGGCCAAGTAGCCTGTTTATTTTGGACTGTAAGGTGCCAAAGCATTCTGAGAAGTGAAGGGATTTATATTCTGAAATGCAGGTGACAAATATTACTCACAACTTTATATTTTGGAAACTACAGCCTATTCCAAAAAACCAGCAATTTTTGGGCATCTGAACAGTAACAACCTATGTGAAACTTACAATAAAGAACACAGCAAGGCATTATCCAATGTAATAAAAAAAAATGTGGATGTGGTTTTAGATTGATCATAAGAAATACATTTAAACAGTATATTGTGAAATTCATTTATACAATATATACCTGCAATTAAAAATATTCATAAGTGATGAGCGATAAAAATCATCTTCACTTACCTAAGATGTGACATTTTCTGTTTAATAATAAAGTGATACAAAGTCTCAGGCACTAGGTATAAACTGCCCATTTACTGTTTGCAGTGTAAAGGAAATTTTTCCTCTGCAAAAGTTATTACAAAATTACTTGCCAGTTTGTTTGTGGCTGGGGGGTGGGGAGGAGGGGCCGTTTTTAACCTTTTTGTAGGGGTAGGGAGCTGTTAACCTTCCTTTGAAGCATATACTATCCATCATTTTCTAAGTTCCCTTTTTAAGAAAGTACTTTACACAACATACACTCAGCTTCACCTGTGGCTTTATGGGCGTGAGGTTTGATGTATTAGAATTGCTTATCTAAACAGGGGCTAGAGACAAGAAACTGAGTCACGAGAACCTTTGAATGTAAGCTTAGATAGCAAATCCAGTGCTCTTCACTAACCTCCAAATGCAATAATTTAGTCTTAAGTAAACACACTTCCTAGCAAAGAAGAAAGAAGCACTAACAGAAATATGAAAAAGGTTTAGCTTTCACACAGAAACAGTGTTTGACACACTACAAAGTGAACCATAAATGCAATGCAGACTTAGGAAATGCAGAGCGTTGTGAATGATTTGGGTTACCAGGTAATGGAGGCCCTGTGAAAAGAACTATTGAACATGTCAGTGCAAGAGTAGAAATCCCATTGTGATAATGGAAAGGAAAGGTCAATAAAGAATAACTGCATTCTTCCTTGTGCTCCATGCGCTTTCTAGAGGTATTTTTGCATTCTAGTTGTTCATTAATAGAGGGATTGCAAAGTCTAAAAGACTAAATATAAGAATATAATTATACTATTTGAAACCATCTACATTTGCAAAGGCTTGTACAACACTGTCAGGGAAGGGACTTCTCTCAGTCAACTGTTTGGGGTACCAGCTCATTACAAACAAGATGTGGGTGGAAGTAGGGGAGAAAGAAAACCTGTGAACAAGTCAATCTGAAATTTTAGAGAAAAAGACACTTGAGGGGATAGATGGCCCAGAGAAGTTGTGGATTCCCCATCCCTGGAGGTGTTCAAGGCCAGGCTGGATGGGGCTTTGAGCAACCTGGTCTGGTGGGAGCTGTCCCTGCCCAGGGCACGGGGGTTGGAACTCAATGATCTTTAAGGCCCCTTCCAACTCTAACCATTCTATGATTCTATGGTAGGTATTAACCATGCTCCATCAAATTCATAGGCTTTTCTCAGTACTACTGAAGAAAAACCCTCAAATAAATGTCTATGACAATATGTGTCAGAGTAATGCAGGTAAACACAACTTGCTTTTGAATACACAGGTCTATCTCAAGTAGCCTCAGTAATGTTATTTGATTTTAAGTACTCCTACAGATGAAAAAATTTATTAAGAATGATCTCTCCTTGATTCACTTCCCATACAGAGTAAAAATACTGATTGACAGTCCCAAAAACACATAATAAGCTCAACTTGGCAGTATACAGAAAACACAGTTAAGAATTAACAATCATTTTAAGGGGTTGTTCATTTCTACAGTGAAGTGGTGTTATCTCAGTAGTTTACAACCTTCTACAATTCAGCATGCAGAGCATCAGCCTAAATGTATTTTCTTTTCTCAGTCTGTTTACCCTGCACAGACTGAGTTTACCCTCAGTCTGTGCGCCAACCCACTGCTCCAGATCCTGTCCAGCTCCTGACCATTCCTCAATTCTTAAATAACAGGATTTTAAGAATAACTGTTCCTGCTTTGTTAGTATCTCTCTTCACCCTTTGTCTTTTTAATAAGTCACTATTCTTCCCAAGATGATGAAAATAGAATCCAGGTCAAGAAATTTTAACTCATCTTTGTTCCGGGGGTGTTCTCCACTTCCATTTTTCCCCACATCATCTGCACCCTTAAATTCACTTTTTTGTCACCTCCAAGATGTTTTCAGAAGTATCCACACCTTCACTAAAGCCCTCCCCACAGCTGCCCAGGTGCCCAGCTCTGCTTACAATGGCCCCAATGTGGTCTGCCTAAATTTTCAGCCACAGACTTCATAAAACTGATATTATGGCCTGGGCTGTTTTTTTTTTTTTTTTGTCTCCAGGAAAATTATGCCAGTTTTCAACCTTCTTCAAAACTGACAAGACATTGCTTTTGATGTCTTGTGCATAATGAAGATTGCACAGCAGTGAACAGCTAATCGGGGCCAAGTCCTCTATTTGACTTGTAAATGCCTCTGGCTGTCTTCCAAACTCAGCGCAATTACTACAGATTTACAACACTTTAAAGTGAGAGGTACAGTTGGTCTAGTAAATCTAGTAACACATAAATGCTGAAAAATCACAAAATTGTCACCATTTAAGTAAGTTGTGCTAACTTCAGGGCTTCTAGCTGTGCTGAGAGAAATGTGGAGCTCTATATGTAACATCTACCGATTTAGGGCTTTGTTAGCTTCTTTTAATATCAGAGACTTAGCAATGGAAACACAATAAAATATTGTCAAACTTCATACAATAGCCAAAGTAAGTTTTTGTGCCCTCTGACTACGGTTTATATCACATCAAATTTCTTCCACAGAGTTGTATCAAGAGTGATATGACCTCTTTCTGCTTAGGAAGGAAATTCTGTCAACAGACTTCTACCTTGGCTTCAGTAGACTTCAACAGGAACAGTGTGTTCCCATCCAGAGCAAAATTTGACCCTCACAATTTTCGCTGTGTCTTTGTAGAGTTTGGAGACAGCATTGATGCTGTCAATACAAGAAAAAAAAAAAAAAGGGAAAAAAAAAAGTTAAATGCAAGAACAGTGCCAAGCTTTGCCAGAAATTTTAGCAGATAATAGTATGCAACAGCTTGGATTGGGTATGTGTTGGAACTGTGAACAGGAATCACTACAAAACGAAGAGCTGAGAGAGAGTTATTTGGGGAGGTGGGGGAAGGTAGAATAATGGACTTAGTAAAAATATTTTGCAAAATGTGTATTTTGAGCTCCACAACACTGCGGCAAGACTGCTTCTAGCACTTGAGCTGGACTTCCTCTTGAAGGTTTTCTTACATCAACGTTTCACAGTGAACTTCGTACCGCTCGCAGAGTTAGTACTCCATCCTGGGAGCTCGGGTGTGAAATCTGGTGGAAATTAATATCCCCAGAAAGGTCAAATAACCCTTTGGCTTTGTACATTAAAAGTCATTCAGGGAGTGATGTGCAGAGGCTTAGATTCCCTGTCTTTGCAGTAATCACCTTTAAAGAGGAAGTCTTTCGTATCTTGCTCAAATGAAGCAACTCAGCTATAGCAGGTGAGACATAAAGCACTATTGCAACTTTCATCTTAATGATTCACTCAGTTATTGCTCCTTTTTATCACAGAGATAACTGAGTATGTTCAACGACCTTTTATTAACTGCTCACTCTGGGAAAGACAGAAAAGGTTTTTTGCAGCTGAAGGCTAAAGTCTTCACTAGTGCTGTTCTTGTTGGGAAAGAGCAGTAAAAATAAAAGAAAGTATCTGATGTTAGTGCTGTCGATTTTTCAAGCACACTTCTTGAAAACAACAGGCATAACTCATCCATCAGCCATTTCAAGAGCTGGCAAAATTATATGGCTGTTGTGCTCCTCAAAGACCTGGTTTTAGAGTTTTCTAGTCAGGAAACCTCAGCGATGGTGCAAATCTGGGCTGGTTAAGGAAAACTCTTTCCAGCAGAAGGCAAAAGCAGGGAGAGGAAATAAGACAAGTATGGGCTTGGAAGAAACAGAACAAGCAGAGGCAGGCTGTCAGCACTACATGGTCACTGCCCACTTACCTGTTTTTAGGATGCATCTACTTAGGTTTCCTTCCTGAGCTGAGGATGATGACATCCCAGCAGTACCATACTAGAAGACAGAATCCCAAGATCTGATAAAAATAGCAGCAGCAGTGGCAAAATTTAACTCTTCCCCAGCAAACTAGCCTTTGGCTACTGCCACAGCACAGATGTCTACCACGTGGACACACATCGAGCTGTGCAACTTATCCTCAGAGCCAGAGAATAGGTCTTGGCCAACCTTATTTACTGGTAAAGGCACAGCTTCTTTTTCATAATAGCTAGGAATATGCTGTCATCGGTTCAATTGTGCCTCTTCTCGTACTGGTTTTGCTTCAAATACAATCTTAACATAAGCCTTCAATAATGTCAGTTTATACATTTGTTGAGATTTCATACTTTTTTCTTGTAACTTTTACAAACAATTTGTTTGCAGTAGTCCTAGTCAATGTTTTGTTGCCCTTAACAACAGCACAAAAGTGGTCTTTCCAAATTTCCTAGTATTTTCCATCCTTTTAGCTCAGAGAAGCCCAGGTGATGTTCTGTAAAGCAGAGGGATCATTTGGCAAGAGCAGTAAAAACAAGAGTTGGCAACCAACTGCCAGCAACAGAAGGGACCTTTTCAGTAAACATTTTCAATATATTCATAAATTGCCAAGCCAAAGAGAGGGGAAAAAAGTGCAGTCAGAGTTGCAATGCCCCAGAGAATAAAAGTTTGGTTGTTATTTACAGGCTACAAAGGATGTGGCTGGAGCATTGTTGCGGAGCCTCTAAATTTCATTGCTTTCCTCCCTCGATCTCACTTACTTTTACATGTTGTCATTATAAACATTCACATACCAACAATCAGATAGCGAGCATGTACTTCTTTCAGGCAGCAACTGCTACAACATTTTGTTGATACTCCCTCATAGTGAAGAACTTGCTTGTTTTTAAAAAGAAAAAAGAAAATCAACTTGGTTTCAAAGCCTGCTATACTAAACCTATCAAATTATACACTCAGCAGACTGTATGGTATGCCAGATACAGAGTATTGCTACATGCAGATAGCAGACCTCAGGCTACATTTTAATCAGAACCAAATACTGCAACACCAATTGCATGGGAGGAGAGAAAAATCACAATTTTCAAGCTAAAATAGCTCATTCTTCTCATTGATGTCTTGTGCTTTAGGCTTATAAACCAACAGTGATGTCAGTGCAGTCACTAAATTACCAAGTGAGAGAAAACTTCAAAACTCAGCAAGAGGCCCTTAGGAAAGGGATATAATTGCCAAATTAAAACCTCCACTCCCCCTTGCTCAGCCACAAAGAAAGCAGGATGCTTGAGCTCACTAGTCAAAATGCTTCCAAAGGAGAAGTACTCAAAAAGAAAAATCAAAATACAGTAACATTAGCTTCTGATATCTATTCCCATCTCCGCTCAAAGAAGGCACATATGATCTTATTTCCCTATGAAGGAGCTGGAACAATAATTTTAATTAGCTTGTCCTTCAGCCACAACAGAATAACATTTCTCTAGTATTTAAAAAAAAATAAAATCAAAACCCACAAACCATCTAAAGTTATGGCTTGTCCAGCAAGAAATAACCTGAGACTATTGAACTGCAGCAAAAGAAATCCAGAGGGGGTATTAAAATCAATTCATGAGAGGCAATGTCGCTCCTAAAACATGAGAATGTACAGTCCAGAGACAGTAGAGTCTGTCCTTTTAGGGGAGAAATCATCAGTAGTGTTCAGTT
This sequence comes from Tringa tobata, assembly GCA_033628505.1. NCBI lineage: Eukaryota > Metazoa > Chordata > Aves > Charadriiformes > Scolopacidae > Tringa > Tringa tobata. The sequence continues at coordinate 2,629,631 of JAHREE010000152.1, forward strand.
ATGATCCCTTTTTATGTCGTTTCTATTTCAACTTTTTCTCCTGAGTAATTTAAGATGTAACAACAACTGGCTCTAAGGAGCTGCAGTGCCTGCCAGAAGGTTAACTCTTCAAAAAAGAAAAAATCCAACTCCTCCGATAAAAAGAGAGGCCAAATAAATGAAAATTTTGGCAGATGTGTGAAGAATAGGCCAAATTCATCTTTGGTGTAACAATAGTCTACTTCACTAACATAACCACAGGAAAGAATACGAATCATTATTTTAAACATAATGACTAAAATGTGTTCTCATTTCACTGAATTACAATTGATTCCACAACACTTGAGATATTAGGGGGGTAAAAAAAAAAAAAAGTCCAGGGCTCTTGATTTCATGACAACATACATCATTCTCAGTACAGACGAATGCAATCATGTTTTATGTTTCGCAGATATATTTAGTAATGAACATAGGAACTGGAATGCAAGCCCACGTGAGTATCCCCAGATTGTCACACCACGTGTTGGAAAAGCACCGATCTGGACCCAGACTAAAACTTCACAGCAGCTCACTTCCCTGGGAGAAGCCAATATTCCATTCGTGCACACCCCTCTCGCTCGTTCGCTCTCTCTCTCGGGCGCAGAGATACTCCGGAGGCAAACAAAAGCCATAGCTGCAAATGCTGGGTAATTGCAAACATGGCAAGACTTGCTATTATTCACTGAGAAGCTGGATCTAAAAATCTTGTGATTCCCTCAAACACTGATGTATAAAGGCATGAACTTCGCTGCCCTGAAATACTGCTATCAAACTAGTTTAAAAAAAAGGGAAAAAAAAAAAGGTAAGCCACAAATGTAGGCCAGCATTTTATCTAATCAGCTGCTAATGCTTTTCTTGCTCAAACAGGGTTAATCAAACACACATAAAACTATTTCCTGGCACTTTTGGAAAGCTTCCCCGGTGATGATTCCAACAATATGAAAGGTTTCAATTTTGCAGAGTTTATATTGGCCTAAAGTGTACTGAATTTTATTTTATCACACCCTGTGGGACACATTCACTCAAAGTCTTTTTCAAGACAGCTTAGAGCAAATCTAGCAACCCAGTCTGCCTCTCATCTATGAACATTGAAACAAAGATTAATAAAGAATTAAGCAATGAAGTAGAAAGAAAAACTTAGAATAAGTATGTTTTGTAAAAACAGCAAAAGAATTTACTTTTATTTTGCATGTACTTTTCAAAGAGTTTTCTGAACAGGATTAGACAGCCAGGAGTGTTGCTAATTCCAAGGAATACAGTACTAAAGCAATCAAGCTGCCTCAGGGAAACGCAACCACAGCAGCATCACCAGCACCAAAATCATGAAGAGCAGCAGATGAAGACCATGGCAGGGCAGAAACCTCTGCCATTGGGAAGAGGCAACGAGCCCATGCCAAGGCTCCCCGTGCACAGTCCCAGCTACTTTCTCAGACAAGTTTTGCACCGAATTTCATGCCCCTGTGGTTAAACTGCTCGTAGTGGCTTAATACTAGCTTTAGTCTCTCTGTATACCCAGGAAAAGGCAAGCAGATGTCAGTGGCACTAAAGACATGGAAGCAAGAGGTCCATCTGACCAACCTAAGCCTGCAAGTTCAGCCAATCTGGCACCTCGTCCCTTGTCACTTACATTGCCTGGCCAGTGCAATATCTTTCCTGTACTCAGAAATAAATGCAACCACAAAAGACATGATGCTGGACCAGATCGCCTCTTCTGATGAGCATCACAACCCCCATGACAACACAGAACAGCTTTAAAATACTTGTAGATCATCACTTTTGTACTCACTTTATGGTGGATTTATATCTCTGAGGCAAAGTATAAAGAAGAACTCACATTCAAGGTCTCAATTCCACACTGGAGGCCAAGGTTATATGTATCTTTTGCAATACACTCATAGAAATAAGTTTTTTTAAATTACTGCTTTTTTACACATGCTTCTATTTTTAGATTAACCCCTATGAAATTAAGCAACTGCAATGTCGGGTGAAGATGACAATTATCACAATTCAACATTTTCTACACACAGATGTAAAGTCAACCATCTAAGAGCCCTATAGAGAAATACCGAATATATATTTGCCCTCTAGGCAAATCCCAAATATATCTTCTCAGAAATCTGTTTGAAGTATTTTTTTCTACATACAGTTGTGTTGCTTCAAGTTTATTTGTTTTATTGAACTGCTTAATTGGAGAGTTACCCCAATACATTAGTTTGGTTAAGCCATTTACAGAGTAAATTTTATTCCTGGACACTTAGTAAGTCATGAAAAGATTACAGAGTACTGCCCTGGCGTTGCTATATGAGAAGACTTTGATGCATTGCCTGCACAGCCAACATGACTGAGGCAGATGAATTGTGGGATGCTGTGGAGATAACAGATTTCACCGGTGTCACTCCTTCCCCATGGCCAGCAGAAGACACACAACATGAAGAGTGAAGACTTTTGTGCGTTCCTGGCTGCTGTGACATCCATTGCCCTGAACTGCAGGTATTCCCAATATATTGTGGGGAGGCCGGTCTAAGCAATGCCAGGAGCCCTTCTTCACTGGGCAGTAACGGTAGGATGACAGGAGAGCAAGGTCACTTCTTCATCCTTAGTCCCGAGCTCACCACCATCTCAGCCCCAACACCTGGCATCTCACACTAGAAAATTTGAAGAAAGCAGTATATCCTGTAGTGTTTTATGAAATATACCCCCAACGGACACTGAGACCTTACAGTACTCTGGCTCAGCAGCTTACCATTTGAGGTAAGGACTAGCAGAGTTTGCACTGGCTGTGCAACAGAAAATACATAGAGTTGTAATCTGAACAACATCCTTTAAGAACCAGACTCAGTCCAAAAGGGCATGGCCTTTGTATAACTTTATCTTAAATCTTGCTACTCTTTCTGGCAAAAAAATAAACCCCAATACATCTAAAGCACTTCCTTTGAGCAATACAATTGCAATATATTGTCTCATAAATTTTTCTTTGGAGCTGCTCTGAGCACTTCATCTCTGAACAGTTTCCATTTTTTGAATTGCAGTATAAAGCTCACTGGACCAGCTGCCTGATTTGTAGATCATCCTCCAAAACTTCAGGGATCATGCTGTGCAGGTGCAATGGGTGATATTTGCTCATGAAGAGAGATCGCACAGTCAAGTTCAAGAATTTGAATTCAAACCTCCAGACGGGTTTGAGCTGCTGTTGACAACCATGTGGAGAGAAATCAATGGCAGAAAATCTGCAGCTGTGGAGAGAGTGATCTATACGGGCAGAGATGAAAGCTGTTCTTTATCCCTCAATTTTAGCAAACTGTTGGAGTTGCTGATCTTCAACCTGGCATAGATATCCATATTCAGCTCCTTAAACCATTTTGAAGACATTCTCCCAGTAAGAAGTAATAGCTGAAATTAAGCCCTTTGCCTTTCTAAGGCCTCTAGAAATAGATATGAAAGAGAAGAGCAGCCTTTTAAACTTTAAAAGTCACGTCAGAAGCCCAGACCAGCACCAGACCTTCTGAAATGTGAATTGCTCCACAAGGAGAAAGAAGGTCTTTCAGGAATGCATCCAGTCTCCACCTTTTCCCTGTTTCAGCAGCTGCTAAGACACTGTGGGATTTTATTTATTTTTTTTTAATAGTCCTCCAAGTTTATGCTCATGGCTATCCTGCATCCCTGGAGCATGTAGCAGCTATGGAACAGATTTGTCTTCCTGGATTCCTGAGACTGAAATGTCTAGTAATAGTTTCTCGTGTTTCACTCTCTTCAGCTCATGTTGTACCTCCACAGCCACCCTCTAGGCTCAAATAACCTTTTCTGCACTTGGAAGCACGGACTCAGCCTGGAGAAGAGAAGGCTCCAGGGAGACCTCATAGCAACCTACCAATATCTGAAGGAGCCTACAGGAGAGCTGGGGAGGGACTCTTTGTCAGGAAGTGGAGTGGCAGGACAAGAGGGAACGGTTTTAAATTGGAAGAGGGGAGATTTCAACTAGATACCAGAAAGAAATTCTTTCCTGTGAGGGTGGTGAGACTCTGGAACAGGTTGCCCAGAGAAGCTGTGGATGCCCCATCCCTGGAGGGGTTCAAGGCCAGGCTGGAGGGGGCTTTGAGCAACCTGCTCAAGTCGGAGATGTCCCTGCATAGGGCAGGGGGGTTGGAACTTGGTGATCTTTAAGGTCCCTTCCAACTCTAACCATTCTATGATTCTATGATTCTAGGACTCTGGCTTCTAGATATGGATTCTGTCACCAAAACAATTTAAAATGCATAAGGCAATAGATGTAGACTGTTTCCCCTTTTCCTCGACCATATGACAGTCAGAGGAAATAAGCCCCTCTGGGCTTAGGGAATAAGAATAGCTGATATACAGAAAGATGACAAGACAAGTGTAAATGGTTTAAATAGGACTTGTGTTAAATAGGTATCCTGATATTCAACATTATGGGGCTGCATTTCCTTTCTCTCAATGAATTAAAAAAAATTACTAAAGTTATGTGTGAATATGTATCAGCTTCTATGTATTATTACAATGGACTTCAAACCAGGTGGTTTTTTTAAGAAGACACCTCATTTTTATCCTTTTTGAAAATTGTGAGTTATCACATGAAAAATATTTGTTCTTTCAATATTCAGCTGTCTCCAAGAAAAGGAAAAAAAAAAACATGACTAAATTCTTAAGATATTATTCTCAAAGAGAACTTTTTTACTGAAATTATATCTTTTTTTTTTTTTTTTAAATACTTGTTTTTAACCACTTGTCCCATGCAAACACCTCCCTGTGTAAGCTAATAATTGTCTGAATCTCCTGGACAGTGCCAGGTAGCTCACAACAGCTGCAAAAGCTTTCCAAGTAGTAGACTAGCTTCTTTGAAAGAAATTTTAGTCTTCCAGGTTGTAAGTATTAGTAGAGTTCTCCCAGAAACACTGATGAGGGAATATTGTGGGTGTTCCCAGTCTTTGTCACAAAGAAATGGAAGTATATGAGATGCTTCTTTCTCCAGTTACTCACAAGGAAGGTAGCCAGGGGGAAAAAGCTCAGAAACAGTGAAGGCAGGGACACAAGAGGTTAAGTAAGCACAGCCAACAAATGTAATCCTTAATTCATGGTTGCTGCCCATGCATTCATCAGGGAACTCAGCATAGTACTTGTTTTCCTCACCTGGTGAAGAATGAGAAAATTCAGCAAGGTCTCAGACCATGTGTTGTATCCAAAACCTTCAGGTCTACCTCACACGCGCCAAATCATGGGCCTGGGCTCATTTCCCACCTTGACTCTGGGCCTGATGTGCCCTGGCTGAGATGACAACTTATGAGGATTATTCATGCAAGTCATCTTGCGTCAATGAGAGGAAATCTGAAACTACACCTAAACCAATTAAAAACATTAAGTACACAAAATACTTCTATATAAACTTAATTTCTTATATACCATCAAGATTAAATCTAAGGTAAAAATAAGCCTCAGAACTTGAGTCCCATTGTATTTATAATATGAACTGTACAAGTTCCAGAGCTCAAAAACATCCCTACTGCAGCTCCATTAAGAGGGCAAAGATCAAATATCAGGAGAATATCCTGTCTAGTCAAGTCAAGGTTTAGATAACGTTACCAATAACAGTTCTACCAATCACTTTTTGCATGGAAAGGGAAAGATATGTTACATTAATTATTCTTATCAATATTGTCCTCAACACTTAGCTAAGCTCTCCTGGGCAGAATGTGGGTTTTTGTTATATGTCTGTTCAGGAAAAGCAGGAAGCAATGAAAATAAGCAGAGGTCTAGAAAACATGACCTTCAAGAAAAGAATTAAAAAAAACCTCAAGTGGTTCAGTTTAAAGGACACTGGTGAGAGATGTGGTAATAGTCTTCAAATACAAAACAGACAAATGGGAAGAGGAAAAGAATCAGATTTTCTCAATTTTCTGATGGATGTGACAATAAGTAACAGATTTGAAGGAAAGGAAAGAAGGTCCAACAGGATAAACTTCTAGAGCTATCATGATCCTTCCTCCAATTGTGGTGGGAGCTGTGCCCACACTATTAAGTAAAACAGTGCTCAGGAACATTCCCAGACACGGGACCTCCGTCATCAAAATTGTCAGACCATCAGACCGGGGTATCTGGTATGTCTCTGTCCTGGACACAGTGCTCACAAACCCCTCTAGAAAGTAGTGTTCCTGAGATGGCTTGTCCCAGGGACCATTCCCACAGAGATCTCCAAGAAGCAGTTCGTTTCAGGACCTTTCCATTGCACTTATTCTCAGAGCCTAGCAGCATTCCTGGGCTTAATCAATGCACCCTTATACTAGCCGTGGGAGCGAGGATAACACATGTGTATGTGTACCTATTGTATGCAAGAAGTGATCACACAGAGGATACAGTTAAGGAAAAATAAGGACTGAATATATTGAAGTATATATTCCATATAATGCTGTTACATTTCAGCATTATCCATGTGTAAATTCCCCACTTCTTTAGTTATGTGTAGTACTGATTGCTTTTCAGGAAAACGTGGGCCTAGGTGGCCCATGGGTCTATTCAAATGGGGGGTTATAGCAAGTAGAATTCACTTTCTTACATTATTTAGCTAAACCTCTGCGCACAGGAACTGTACAGAACTCATCGGAATTCTTTTGTGGATTGCGGTTTTGCAAGCTGTTTTCTCCTTTCCCCCTAACGACCTTCTTCCCCAACCATCTGAGAGTCAATCACCATCTTTGCAACTTAACAGCCAGAAATGATGAAGGACAGCCACAAGAGACCCAATTTCACCCTCCCAGCAGCCGTGCTCAGGGTGCAGGTGCAAGGAGGAGAGGCATCTGCAGCTTACCTTCGAGCCAGGAGAAGGACTGCCAGCCAAGAAGAAAAAGAAATTCCTCCCTCCCTTTAAACTTGAGTGCCTTTTTCTTTCTGGAACACACCTGTGTTCTCTCAAACATAGGCTGCGTGACTCCTAAACAAAAGCAGACAAAACCAATGAACAGAAAACAGTTATTACTTGCTAGAAGGTGAAAAAAAATGTCACTCACTGCTGTTTATTCTTAGTTATTATTTCTGCTCAGTTTATCATAATTTTTGTGTTCTTGTTTCATTAGCAAATGCACTAAAAGAACATCTACTCAGAGAAGAAGTTGCTATGAAATGCATTTTTAAGTACCACTTCTTGTTCAGAATTTATGCTAAAGTTGTCCTATTCCAAAAGATATTTTATCAGGGAGCTATAATCTTAAATCACATGGCCTTTCCTGACCCACTTCATTAGAAGAAGACATAATAATGTATAGCTGACCAGACACAGAAAAAAACCCAACTTTTTCTCATCTAACAACATTAGCATTTTGGATGTTTTTATCTTCTTTATTCAGGGAGAAAAGGTAAAATTTCACAATCAAAAAAAAAGCTGATATATTCTCCAGGTAAGTAGAAACACATGTGTTGTTCACCACCCTTTTAACTTCAACCATATTTCCCCCCACTATGTTACATTTTTAAACAAACACATTGACCTAGAAAGCCAGGTTTAAGTCTCAAAACAGAATGCCTCATCAATTTTAAATTTTCTCTCCCCCAAAACATTTCATGCAGTGGGATTTATCTAAACTGAACTACTCCCAACAGAAAATCTCGGTTTCCATATGTCAATGAAGTTTCCTAAATCTACCGCTGCTTTATTGCAGGAGTAGATGACACTCCACCCTACTCATCAACGCAGACTAACGAACAGGTCAGCCTCAACCCTTCCTAATCCTGCTGCAGCATTTGCGAGCCATCTGTACGGGGAGGAAGCCGGACGAGTGAACACAGCTGTCAAGAGAATTTGTGTTTCCCTCTCCTCACTCGCACCATATGCATCCCAAGTCTCAAAGCAGCCTGACGGATCCACAAGAAGCTTTGTTTCTTGCCTAAATTGTTCTCTCTGGAGCAGGGATGCTGAGTGAAGAGGCAATGTTGCTGAGGGAGATGAGTGAGAAGTGTCTGTCAGGATTAGAATAACTGTTGAATAATTAAAAATGCTTAAATGGGGGAAGAATGTATTTTACACTCATCCAGAGTCCAATAAAGCGTTAATTTCAGGAAATTCTAAGCAATTTGAATGGATAAGGTTTATTCATCATACTCTCAGAAAGACGGGGATTGAAGGTAGCACACAATACATATGCAAAGATTTTATCTCTTATTATTTTAATAATATTCTCATTGTCAATGAATGAGCTTCCATAATTGCCCATAGGAAAAGTCAAAACCTGTGGTCTGGAGGGAAACATTAGAATTACAGTTGGACAGAAATTTTCCGACCTAAATTTTTTCCATTAAAAAAATGCTGATTCCATAAAATCAGCATGCTCCCATGGTACATTTTGATTTCATCAAATGCTTAGAAGGAAACCAACTGCCTCGTTCCCTGCCGGTTTGCCTGCTTTCCCAGCAGCCCACCTTGCAGGCAGCCATAGAGTCAGGACCCAAGAAGCACAAGCCAAGGCAATTAGGACTTCTCTTGCTCAAGAAGACACTGAGACGTGGGAGATTTGCAGCCTAATCTCCTGTTTGCACAGCAAAAAATATCTTGATGCCTATGGCAAGGCTGGTGATCTTTTTGCTAACTGGAGAACCATCATCAATTTTGTTTTGAGAACACGTGGAAGAAAATTTTCCATCCATGGGACATTTCAAAGGTTTATTCCAATATTCCAATTTTAAAAATTTCCCACAGACCAACATTTTAAATGCCATCTGATACTGCATTACAGCAAGTCACTACCAGATACAATCTGTCATCACTGACTTTGGGTTGGGATGGATACACATATTAGATTTATAAGAGACAAATCCCATCACATTGACTGAAGACTCTAAGTGTCCTGTAAAACACAGAGCAGGGATAGGGAGAAATACACAAGCACCTGTAAAAAGCCGAACCAAGCAGGAGTCCTCAATAATGCACATCAAGTGAACAAAGACCATAACTGAGTGAACAAAGACCATATATCCTGCTGGGGACAGAAGGGAGAGGGGAAAAAAAAAAAAAAAAAGAGAGAAGGAATTATTCAAAATTGTTCAAGAAAAAAAACCTTAGAGAGAGCACCATCTTGGTCAATGAATAAGAGTGAATTATTAGCAACATAAAAGTCAGCCAGGAAAATGTCTTGGCCAAGACTGATTTTTTGAGCTGTGCTTCAGGATCTTCAAAGAGGGATCCCACGACTTCTGAGCAAAGGCTGTAATAAAATCTGAGCAAGTGGAAAACTTTTATCAGAGAGAGTCTAAAGTCACTCAGAAGTAACAGGAGGTAGAAATACATGTACGGTTCCCCTGTCTTACAGCTGTAGTAGTTACTGGGCAGTAAATGATGGAGCAATTAACAAAGAGTGAATGGGGTTCACCACTGGAAAGTAGCTGTCACGTTACCTAAGGCAGACTTTAAATTACACACATGCTGGCAAATGAGAGCTGGAATAATGGCTACTACAGGACATAAAGAGCGTCGGGCAAGCCTCTTGCCCCTACAGCTCAAACTCAAGGTTGTATATCATCTTTAATATTCTTTTGTTTAAAAAAAAAAAAATTTTGAAAAAAATATGCAGCTTTCCTCCTACCAGGCTTTTAAATACTTGCAAGGTAAAAGAAAGTTTCATAATGGAAAGGACTCATTGCCACACAAAACCGTAAGCAAGCAAAACTGTTGGGAAATTCAATATGTTATTCATGCATCCTCCTGGCCTACAAAACCTTCAGCAAGCCATCTCAGCTGCAAAGATCAGAATTACAGGATAACGTGGCTAAAGGCTCCTCTTCTGAAAGGCTAAAGTCAAGGTAACTGAGTGCAACTCTTACTCAGTAATGACTAAAGATATAACCAAACATCGTTGTACTGAATAAACCATTGACAGACTTAGAGAACAAATTGCCGCAAATCTGAGGCCACAAGAAAGGCGGAGTCTAGAAATTACTGTGTTGAAAAGAAAGCCTGTGAATTAATCATGTAAGCATACTAAAACATTAATAGTTTTGAACACTGAAGGTGAAAGAACATTTGTTCACCAAAGGTCACTCTTCCAGCTCAGGGGGGAATTTTAAAGAACACATGTTGGAAAATTTGCCTCAGTATTTGTGTTATTTCACCCCTGGGCATCATTTGCAGTGTAAAGCAATTAGTCTGGTAGCCAATGAGCATCTTGGTGTTGAAACCCTCCAGGAAAAGTCAGCATCACTTAAAGTAACAATACCTCACTGCTGGACCCTGGTTCTCATGAATAAGTATTTACTCTTTCTTTAAAAAAAAAAAAAAAAAAAAAAAAATTATTCCAGGCCAGAAACTGAACAAGCCAGACTGATACAAAAACTACAGATCCACTGCCAGCAGAAGAAAGGCAACTGCAACTGTGAACCTTGAAACCGTCACCTTTGGAAAGAGGGGAAAATTAACGACAACATTGTTTTAACGGGTGGAGGTCAGCGTGAGCACATGTCTGGAAAAGAAGCCACTGACCAACTTCTCTGAGACAAAAGCTCAGTGTGAACAGGGCATCCTACGCCCAGCTATGATTTTACAAGGATTTCTGTAAAGGAAATATAATCAAAATGGCTGTGACAGAGGATGTGGGGAAATAATTAAAGAGAAAGTCTGATTGCCATCCAACCTCATTTTACTATTTCCTTCACTGTCAATTTGAAAGAGAAGTTAATGTAAAATAGTTTTTTTCTCATTTAACTTTATATAATGGAGGCAATAGTAATCTCCTTGGAATTTGGTGCCTCCTCAATGTTTATCACACAATTTATCACTCAGATTTCCAGCTTGCAGAGATGTATAATATGAAACACAACTGTTAAATCACATTGCTGGCAAGAAATACCATTTATTATATGTAAAAGGAGTTCAGTGGCTGATTTATTCAGACGGTTACATTAGTTACTTAATATGACCAAAAAGATGAAAAAGGTTTTAACTATGATAAGGTACACAGTATGAATGTTTCTAATGTGAATACATAACAGACACATACTGAAAGTTATTTTTATAACCAATATGCTATACTACTGTGGGGCGTGTTTTTTTCCAAATATATGCCCTATACACTTGTTTTTTGCCACTCTACCAATACAAAGCATCCTTAGGCCACCCTAAATGGACAGTTTCCAATTCCCTTTTTGCGGGAGCAGCTTTCTTAAGAAAAGCTCTCCTGAGGATCCACTAAAATTATACACACTGAGAGCATGCTGAGTGCTCTCAGCACATGCTGTTTTGCACACTCCCAACTTCTGGAAGATCCCTTGAAGAGTTTCCTGAAGGAACTGGATGTATATATTGTATGTAATTACTATATGCAGATTAATCTACATACTATATGTACATTAATATATGCATATTACTTACATATACGGACATATGAAATAATATAATGACTATCAGTAATCTTCTACTGCTCTCATCATGTATAACACTGAGTACTTAGTTCTGTAGAGGAGCTCATCTGTGTAAAAGAAAACAACTTCCCCCATTCCCCGCAGGGAACGATCAGTGTCTGCAAGCACACCTTAGATATTTTGTGGAACTGGCACACTCCTAGAAGACGAAAACACAAATTTTCTTCTTCATATTACAGGGGTCTGCCAGTTGCCCTACAGTTTTGCCTGATAATGAGTTACGGACTCTAACGGTCACAGACCACATACTTACTTAGACTACCTTAGAATAAGATTTGCAAAACTAAACAATAAAATAAGACCACAAATCTGCGTTATTTAAACCACAGGTTCCCAAAACACATAATTTCAAGGAGAAAAAGAAAGAACAAAACCATGAACAGTGACATAAGCATTCATTGGTGGCATGGAGGTAGGTGAGGGAGAAGCAAGGACCTGCAGAATTTCACCACCTTCATTTTCCACCATCAGAGAAGTGCTGCATCAGCTCCACAAACCCCTCCAGCCTTCATGTGTCCATACAGTCAAAATCCCCTTCTGCCTGCCTTCCACATGTGGAGTATGAAAGCAATGCAAGGTCAACATTGGAAGACATCAAAATGTAGGAAACATAAAACTGAGTTATAAAGACGTGTGGTGTGGAAGACGCATTGCCTTGGAGGTGGGCCAAGGGAGCTAGGACAGCAGGGCTGGGGACCCTGAGCAGAGACTGCCAGAGAAGTCAGATGGACCCAAGGCTCCATGTGGACAAAGGGCTTGTTTCAGTGCACAGCCCACAAGATACAACCAAGGAAGCTGGCAGCCCTTCAGCAAGATGTTTCCTGCAAACTCAATTTCACTGAAGTGAAACCCTCCATCAGAGCCCATCCTCCCTAAGTTGAGGATTCCCCAAGGTTTCACTCCCTAGCTGTGTGACATGGTAGAGGAGCTGAAAATATTATCCAAATTTCTACGTGGTAGGTAACTTTGAGTGCCACAGAGACACAAAGTAAGAGAGAATTCATTTTAAGAATGACAGGAAAAAAGTAGTCTAGGGTAACCACTCAGTAATAAACTGTCAAGATGTTGGAAAATAGAACATGCCTGCAATTTCTCTCACCATACCCATTAGCTACTAAACCTTCCAACATTTCACAGCACAACCACAATCCCCATCTTATTATAACAAAGGATATAGTAGGGATTACAGAAATTTAGAAACCACATGGTACCTAACAGTGCCTAACAGCAGATGCATTTGAATTCTGGACCTACCATTTTCGTTGTTGTAGTTATCAAATAGTCTCCTCTGTAGTAAAACAATTCATGGTAACTGCAATAAGCAGCTAAGGGGAAAGAATTATGCAATCAGGAAATGGGGAGTAACCACTGAGATGGCAGAGGAACCAGAGGGTAATATGGGACTGTAAACCTGCTAACAAAAAAAATACCATACACAACTATTTGATGCTAGGGCTCGCTAAAGCCAGAAGGAGCAGAACAGGATAACTGTATCGATTTGAAGCAAAGAAAATGTGGTTGAAGCATTAGGTACATTTTCCTCACAATATAGCTGCAGAAGCAATGCATATGTAGAGAAATTATGCAAGCCTCATTACCAGGCATGAGGAGATCAGTGCAGGCTGGTGCCTCTGCGCAGAGGAATAAACTAAGGAGCATCTTCAGCTCTCTTCTGACCGTGCGTTTCTCTGGCCAAAGAGCATTAAAGACAAGAAGCTTAGTTTTATGTTGGTGAGGCTTGTGCCATGAAACTTGTGCCATCCAGTTCAGCTGGTGGTGTTTTGTCCCTTTCCTGTTAAGATTCAGCCATTCCTAATAAATCACAGTCCATTCCCCATCAGGTAACTCTTCTCTGCTCAATGGTATCCCCATGTCTCTGTGAGGTGATAACACCATACCACCCCCAGGAAGACTACGGTATAACCCTCATCTTCCCTTCAGTCCTTTAGTCTTATGAGGAAGGGCTGAGGGAGCTGGGGTTGTTCAGCCTGGAGAAAAGGAGGCTGAGGGGAGACCTTAACACTCTCTACAACTCCCTGAAATGAGGTTTTACAGATGTGAGGGTCGGTCTCTTCTCCCAAGTCACAGGTGATAGGACAAGAGGAAACGGCCTCAAGTTGCACCAGGGGAGGTTCAGATTGGATATTAGGAAAAATTTTTACACTGAAAGGGATATTAAGCATTGGAATGGGCTGCCCAGGGAAGTGGTTGAGGCACCATCCCTGGAGGTGTTCAAAAGACAGGTTGATATATTGGTTAGAGACACGGTTTAGTAATGTGGGGTTTTTTTGGTTTGTGGGTTTTTTTTTATCAGAGTTACGTTGATGGTTGAACTAGATGATCTTAAACGTCCCTTACAACCTAGACAATTCTATGATTCTATGGAGATTTCAGCACAACTCATGCATAGCAGACAGCAGTCACCTTCTATTTAACTGCTGAAATGTCATTAAGACTTTAATGCCAGAGCAGAGGTAATTCCTGCATAAGAGATCTCTCAGGTAACACATGTATGTCTTTCCTTTGAACATGTGCACCCAAGTCAGGAACGATGAAATGGGCTTTATCACAGTAACAAATATTAATTTTCTCCAACTACTTGACCAGTGTTCTCTTTACAAGGCACTAAGTTATCAGGTTTGGACACCATCCATTAGCTACTGCCCTATCCCTGGAGACAGGTGTGAGGTCTCCCAGGTATGTACCTTCACTCTTTGCTACAAATTAAGGGCTTGAAATGAGCTTTCTTTTGAAAAAAAAGCAGATGACCCTAAGTCTGCGAGTCCCAAGTTTTTGGGGTTGGGTTTTTCAAGGGAGGAGAGGTGCCATGAAGTTAGAGGGGAAGCCCTTCCCAAAAGTTTTTCAGTAAAAAATATATGACACTTGAGGTCATTCTGAATTCTTCTTGCAATGGTCATTTTGATATTTAATGTATAAATGAAAGAAAAAAAAAAAAAAAGAAGAAAAAAACCCAGATAGAGTATTAATCACAAAACATCTCTTTCATACTTATTTTCCTATATTTGAACACCCATGCTCATTTTCTAAAACAAATCTAAACTAAATCTCTCAGAGGTATTTTCTGTTAAAAATAAAATCAAGGTTGCATGAAACAATGGGGAAAAAGGAAAAACAGGGTAGCTGGAAATTGTNAAAAAACCCAGATAGAGTATTAATCACAAAACATCTCTTTCATACTTTTATACTTATTTTCCTATATTTGAACACCCATGCTCATTTTCTAAAACAAATCTAAACTAAATCTCTCAGAGGTATTTTGTGTTAAAAATAAAATCAAGGTTGCATGAAACAATGGGGAAAAAGGAAAAACAGGGTAGCTGGAAATTGTGTGAGTTATGGTTTAGGAGTAGAAAGAGGAACAACAAGAACAATACACTTTTTAAAAAGTGCAAAAACCATGCGAGAAGGAGAGTCTATAAGTCCCCTTCTCTATCCTATGAATTGTTAACCTTGGCAGGGAACAACTGACTCACTGTAAATTGGATTCCAACCAAGTGAAATAATAAGAAGGGTTGCAATCAAAGTCTACATGCTAATAATGCTGAAAAAAATACTGAGAGAGATGTACAAACATAATCTATCATCTTGTAAGCCTTTTTTTTTTCCATTTTTTGCTTTTTTTTTTGAGGTGAATTTAATGCTTATGAATGTTTCCAGATTTATGACTCCAGACTGAAGTTTTCTGGCTTTTCCTCATACAGGGACAGACAAAGCATCCAATATTTACCTAATCAGTGTCTAACATCCACCTAGATGGCTGGAAAACCCAGCACAAAGAGCTGGACCAAAGGCCAAGAAGTCAAAAGCCCTGCATTCAATGAAATTCTGTTCTTTCTGCATTGCTAACTCAGGAACAGTTGAAAGAAGTCGTGGTTCATTATTGGAAAACAAAGTCTGTAGCTTGCAACACCTCAGAGCTGAAACAGGTATTGTAGTTGTATGTATTGTCAAAAAGAAAATTAAAACTTCGGTTTTCATTATATTAGCATGAAGAACAAAAAGCAGAATAAAGCACTAAGATTTTGCCTGCTAATTAATCACCAGAGAAAAGAAAATGGTTGAAATCACATGTGTTCACAAGAAGATCCTTTCTTCAGAATTAACATTACTTGATGTGTAAAAATTTAATGTGAAGTTTTGGTCCAGCCATAAAATGAGAAATACTCTTGATCAATGATAATATCACTTAAAATATAGTACATCTTCAGCGCCTCTTCAGATCAGAAAGAAACCAGATGGAAGTTGTGAAAGAAAAAATCTCAGGCCAAAAAGTGATGAAGAAAACAAAAGCACCATGAAGAATAATGTTCCTTGCTGGCAAAAGAAAGGTGCAATCACCACCCTTCTGCAGATGGTATGCTGCTAGGAGCCATGGTCCTTCATCAAAACAAATGGGACAGAGCAGACAGAAATGAAAAGGGGGTGTTAATGTTTTGAGTTAAGAAAATGCAACAGTGAATACCAACATAAACACAAATAACACTTTTTACTGTGAGGAAAGCTAAATGATCCCCGAAGACTGCATCAGGAAAATATTGCACATAATATGAGAAATAAAATCTACAGAACAACCATAGATACAATGCTTTCAATTAAAGTAAATAGAATTTTCCTAGAACAGGTCTTTACAGTTAGGGTCATGATAAAATTAACGTAGGTACTGAAGGCTAAAGGTTGACGTACTCATTTGGAAAGGTCATAAACAAGGAACAGCAGATACTTCCAATATTAAAAAATATGAATGACACAACACAACTTCTCAAGCTAGACAGAAGGTGATACTTGAAGAAAATAGAGTGCAGCTGATGAAAATTTTAAAAGGTCTTGGTTTTTGTACAGTGTGGTAGAACTACACAATACATTAAGTGATCACATTTTTAAGGTATTAGATAATTTCTGATATCCATTTAGTCAGTAGGAAATCAAATCATTTACATCCTACAAATTGCACAGGCCAGAAATATTTCCCTAGTCCACATCATTGTGCAACTCCTCAGCTAGACCTTGGTTTTAAACCATGGGTGATGCTGCCAAAAGCAACATACATGGCTCCACAGCCATGATCCTGTACTTTATTGCAAATCTCACACTCCTGCTACGTCTTTGCCATTGTTTGACTCTCTGCTTTAAACAATCAGTGCATGTAAACTCATCATACTCTTAGCTGTAGAGCCTGAAAATTGCAGCAATAGACCATTATTACAATAATTTTGAAGAGCATTTTGGAAATTATCTTCCTTTTGATACAGACCTTCTCCCACTGTGCATCAAAGAATGCACAATTGCTGAACCTAGAAGGGTAAATCATCTTAAGGAAGAACTGACAGCTAGTTCTTTGAAAGAAGAGACAGCTATTTTCAGCACACGGCTAATCTTTGTGATTTCATGTTACGGTTTTCATTTAAAGCACACTATAAAATAGACACCTGAAGAATTATGAAATAAATTATTCTTTTTGTAGATTTAGAATTAAAAAAAAAATTGCAGTGGTTCAGTAACACATTTTTTCTACAGTATTTCAGAGAAGAGACGCCAAACCAACCTCATTATGGACAAAATTATTTAAGTGAGGCACTTAAACCCTTATTTAGGACTCCAAATAAAAGTGTATGATGGTGACCTCCAAATAACCCCTGACTTAAATGCAAACCTTAGACTCAGCTGCTTTAATAGCTCCATAACTCCAGCACAGCCAAGTTTTCCTCCTGGAGTTTCATGATGATGTTCATTTATTCTGAGGAAATAAGAAAGACATCTACAATGACATCATAATTTTCCCAGTGCAGCGCTCTTTGGAGAGTGTCCTAGCACCTCTAGCTAGGTGTAAAAAACCTAAATGAAACTCTGTCACTGCTTGTTAGAGAGAAACATATCTAGTGATTTCAGTATATATGTTGTTTGTTATCTTTCCCAAAGAATAATCACCAAATGTAAAACCAGCACTAGCAAAGAATAATGAGAAGAGGGAAAACACATAGGTTCAGTGCTCCTCAGAGAAATTACAAAATTCAGGCTGGCAGTGGCAATACCCTGATGTCCGTACAGCAGATAATTGGTCTTGTAGCATAAGCTATTCAGCATTTCCCAGATAAATTGAAAAACGTGCAGATGACTCTTTCCCTTGAGTAAGTTAGGGGGCTGAATGCTCTTTTACATGTTTGTTACATTCCACTTGATATTCAATGCTGAGTTTGATTATAACCACTTCTCTTGTAATTCCTTGTCAATTTACTTTAAAAAGTTTCTGATTGACAGACCTGATTAGCCCCTTCCCATATCCAAACACCAGACGATCCCCACATCAAGGGAAGAAGAAAATAGCAGACATCAGCAATGATGTTTGCTGATGAAGAGGTGCTAGAGGTGTGAGGGTGAGGAGATGAGAAGGCTGAAAGCAAATTCCTGCAGTAGCAGGAGGGACAGAGTTGTCATGGTCATCAGGGAATGAGGCACAGGGCACGGGAGCTGCCACATAAGAGGAAGTCCAGTCCTGGTCCCATGCCAGCAGTGTCCATAGCAGATTCTTAGGGGAGCATGAACAGAACCCTCCTTCCATAAGTGAATCCTTCTTGTTTCTGGAAACTCATCCTTTGGGGACATCCAAAGCTCAAAACTGCATTCACTGCACCAAAGAGCATGTTTTTGCAGGATCTGGGTAATTTTTAGGTCACGTAAATGTTTTTCAAGCTCTGCACCTCCCAGCAGTGAGTGCCATAGTGCATGAGCAGAGGGCAACCTTTTCCACCTGAGATATCCACCGAGCAGTCCACAGAAAAAAGAGGAGAAATTCCTCCTTCCCCATACTTTTTCCCCATGAAATCAGTGATTTCAGAGGTCTCTCTCATTTCTTACTTCAAACACCCAGCTAAAATGTCCTGTTAAGATTGCAGCAGGATTATGTTACCACTGCCTGCTTATACTGAGCTGCCCTTACAAATGAGGTCAAAAAACTCCAGTGTATATTATATACGTATTTTAATTGTTATAGTAATTGGATATGAACTTTTTTTTAAGACTGGGGTAACTATTTGACCCCTTAATGATAACTGCAAAATTAGTTGCCCGGAGTAGTAGAGTAGTCCCAAGTACTGTTAGAAAAGGCAGGGGCTTCTGCAGAGGCCAACACCACGCCTACATGAGGTTCTCCCAGTAGGGCAGAGAGACCAAGAAAATGGGGAGCCTAAGACCTAGGAAATGATTGTGTGTAGCCTTGAGTGGAAGCCAAAATCCAGACCTAAAGACCACAGATTTGGATCTCCAAGCAAAGAAATTATCTGATTCTACTTGGTTAGGGAGTTATACACACACACCTATACTTGTATCTTACATCTGAAAAAGCAGGATCCAAGTATGACTCCTTTTTTGGGTGCTTTTGTCAATAAAAGGAAGGCCAGATTTGAGGGTTATTATTTACATCTTTTTATCTACAATCATTATTTACAGAACAGGCAAGAAGAAGTCAATGTCCTTGCGTAGGACCTGGCCAAACGAAACTAAACCCATTACATAAACACCAGTATAAAGCCAACTTCCCCATCCCCAAAATCTGAATGTAAGAGAACTTAATTGAGTGAGAAAGGAAGGCAAAAGAATACATTGTGAAAGTCAGCAACAAATAAACCAGCAACAACTCTTAAGCAAGACTCCCATGCCCCAGAGGATACTCGTAATAGACCTCATCCTCCTCCTGCCCCTGTGGAGACTAATGAGATAACGCCTTCTAGCACTTGTTCAGTCCTCAGTTTCAAAGTTCCTCTAGACAGCTTTATTCTGTGTGTTACCTCCAAGCTGACAGCACATTGCCCCATCATCAGAGGGAGGATGGCAACAGGCAGAACCCCAGAGGTGTCCCTTGCCCCCTGAAAGACACTTCTGTCAGGATCCATCCCCCTCTCATCTCAACTCACATTTCCAAACCTGGTTTGATCGGCGTGACCACTCACCTTAAAAGCATTGGCACGATACTCCTGCACTTTGAATTAATCTTGCGTTTTAACTTATGTGCTTCAAGGTGTTGCAAAGCTAAAATTAAACCTAAGGATACCAGATAAGAGTGCCCTCTCCACTCCATGAGGTTGCTCTTTCCATTTACTCCACCAAAAGAAATATTGATTCCCTTTTTGCTAGGGCTTCAGGTTGCTGGAGCTACATAAAATCATAATGGTGAAAACAGACACAATATTACGTGCTCCTTCATTTGCACAATCCCTCTCCATGGATGCCAAATTCTGCCTGCACAGTCCCACTGTATGAGCTGCAGAAAGCTACCTGCGGTTAAGGTCAGAGAGGCAGCAAGACTTGAAGGGAGCTGTGGCTTCTCATTGCTCTGCCAATGACGTGTTTATGGCCCAGAACACCATCTGGCCTTTCAGACCCCATCACTCCGCTCTGCAGTTCAATTGCAAAACCTGACAGGCAACCCAGTGACAGAGCTCTTACTTGTATGCAGATATCCACACAGGTATTCCACCAGGGAGGGAACAACAGATTGCACAGCCAAGTCTTTTGCTGTGCTTTTCTTGATGCACTTGCACCTTTGACCGCCTCACTGTCTTCTTCAACCTCCTTCTTTGCAGCCAGGCTTCATCTCACAGACTTGTCCTTCAACAGCTTCTACAATTTCTTTAAAAAATTATTCTGTTTCAGTGCTGCTCCAGAAACAGCTTAAGATGCAGAGATATCACCTTATTTGAACTCCATTCTCTCAATAATACTTAATCCCATAACATTTTATTTCCATCTTTGGTCAAGCCAAGCTGAAATCTCTTGATGGCACTACAAACCACTGCTTTTCTGCCCAGCTTTCTCCAGCCTATTTTCTCTGTAACCAATTTTGAACATACTTTTTAATGGAATAGATGCTCTGTCTCCTTATTACACTTTCCTACTAATACATGTGACTTTTTCCTCAGATGTCTGACGGTTCCTTTCATTGTTTTTTGTAAATAATTAATCTTATCTCCACAAGAGACTGTTCCCTTTAAGCAATATATGCTAAAATTTCTTGAAGCTCGTAAATTTTATTTACCATTTACATTTTATATTCTACATTTAGATTTTAGTTTTTTTTTTCTTTTCCTTTTCTTTACCATTTTTCCCACTGTTATATGAAAGAAATCTCTCTTATTTTTAACTTTCTTTTACATTAAAAAAAAATATTATTAAGGATTCATTCACAGGGAATAAAGTTAAGTTTCCAGCTACCTCCTAAAATAAAATTTTATTGAATGTCACTTGTGGAACTAGATGGATCGGCAGATTAGACAGTAGTTCAAAGTTCAAATCAGGAGGCTTATAAGCTGCCCCTCTTGACATCCAAATGAACCTGTTACTCAACTTTTCTTGTGACAAAATAGGATTTTATCTTATTTGAGCCAGGGAAAAGAGCAATAGGGCAGAGTAATTATGTCAACTATTCTTTCCAAGCAGTATTACAATGAAGTTATCTTCTGTCGTTCTTGTGACTCATTCTTGGGACATTTGAACCAAAAGGTGCTGACCTGCATGAAGAGAATCAGCAATTAGAAACAATAACAAACATATTGCAATTCAGGCAATTAATTAGAAAGGCATATTTTTACTTAAAAGAAAAAGTTCTTCTCATTTATAATATCCTTCAACAAAACTAAAAGCAAACAAACACAGGAAGTGACAGAAAACATGTTCAAACGCTAAGCTGAAATTTGCTAAGCAGCCAAAATTAATTAGGTACACAAACATCATCGAATTCAGTTTTTTAAAATACCAAGGCAGGAAGACAACAACAATCAACCTGTATCATTTGCAAATAATTATTGCTAAAATATTGCTACCACAGTATTTCCTAGGCCAAGCAAGTACCTTGTTGCATTTAACATGGAGTTACGGTATTGCTAGAAAGTACAGGTAACAAAGACATTTTGGGAGACCAGAATAAATTTGAAAGAGAAACCTGAGCTTAGGGATCACTGCACATACCCCAGCACTACAGGGCAGGCAGGAGAAAAATATGGAAAGAGCCAGTAATGCCCAGCACAGGGTATTGTGTTGCTCATTCCCTGTTAATGCACCAACCATCCAACCACTCATGATAGTCAAGGTGGTTGAGGCAAGGAGGTGTCTCAGAAGCCCTGTCATCAGCCCATCTGAATGGCTGCCATAACATAATAATTATCAAAACATCTACTGATATTAAAACTAAAGGGGTGAGCAGTAAAAGTGAGGAAAAGTTAAAAAAAAAACACAGCAACCTCTTCTGGCTTATGATAGGTATCAGAAGAGAATCAGCAGTTCTCTGCAGCCAGCAGGACTTGGTGCAGCAGTATCAAATTCTACCTCATCCAGTTATTGGGAAAGTTTTAGAAGAGCCTCCTACAGTGACAGCCCATTAATGATATATCCCATCAAAGTCATATGCACAGAGGTTTTAAGTATCTGTTTCCAATTGACTCACCCACATTCTGCCTGGAGGGTTAACATCTCTGTTTATCAATGGTTTGGGACTGAGAACATTACCCTGCTTAGGATTTTATTTTTCTCATGTCACTGTCAAATTGGGGAAATCAGTATTGTTTGTATTGCTGCTTGGGGGGCAGTGCTGGGGAAAGAAGAAAAAATAAACAAGAATCAAAGTAAAATGCCCATGTCTCAGGGAATAAAGTGCTCACAAATTCAACTTATAACACTCTGATATCCTTTTACAAACCTCTTTCTGACTCAGCTTGCTCACGCACGCTGCAACCCTATCACTCCATCATAGAACACCCTCCATTATAAATAACTTCCTACTTCAAAGACTAACAAATTACTTTGATGCACT
The DNA here is from genome assembly GCA_033628505.1 of Tringa tobata. NCBI lineage: Eukaryota > Metazoa > Chordata > Aves > Charadriiformes > Scolopacidae > Tringa > Tringa tobata. Next base: position 2,651,880 of record JAHREE010000152.1, read on the forward strand.
TTTAGAGTCAGTGTTTCCGATTCTCCAGCATTTTTGCCTGATGGGAAATCATTAAATAGCTAAGAACACCTTGTTTGCATTTACAGCTGTTACCTCTGTGAGGAGGCATTAGCCCCTTTGCCCTCTGAGATACCAGTATCAGTAGCATCCACATCAAACAAGCTCAAAGTAAAACAGCAGTCCAAACTGCACCCATGCCTGTGTTTTTCCAGGAAGAGCTCATATTCAGAATGATCCTTCCTTTCTTCTCATCTATCATATAGTTCACCAAATCAATGAAAAATCACAGATAGGAGTCCTTTGTAATCAACAGAACAAAAGTGTCAAAAAAGCAAAGTAACCGACTATTAATCACATCTCTTTGATAACCCTGACCCTACTAAAGCATAACAGCTGTCTTGTGTTTTTTGTGGCTGAAAGCCAAAGCTGGGATCAGGAAACAAGTATTTCACTGGTCAGATGTTAACATAGCACAGCATGTTGACTTTATAACCACCCTATGAGCTCAGAGAATTTAATGGAACTGTCTTTTATTTGGCTTGGTCCCATTTATTAATATTACCGGAGTGAGTAACTCATATGATCAGACATGCACTTAACAGAGCTATGTCTAGACAGACCCAGAAGTGCCTACTCTCTTTTCCACAATTAGGCAAAATCTGAAGCTTAGGACTAGTAAAGCCAGAACAGTTGTTTGAATTCACACTAAAAATATTCCCATCAGTTATTGTCAAGGTAGGCTCGTGAAAAGGCAATTACTGAGCAGTAGCAGGCAAGGGCTTTTGACTGTGGACCAGATGGTAAAAATTGATGGCATATATGCCAACTCAACGATTAGGTAGAGAGAGAAGTAATTATCACAGAGGTGATATCATCAGAGAGAAAAAAAAAATAAAAATTACTATGGTACTTGAAAGTGGAATTAGCTAATAACTAGTAAATACATCTGAGTAAGCAAAGTCAGCTACTGCTTCCTGGTACTACCGTGCTATTTGGTTAGCCACGGCCTGCAGCCTTTATCAGGCAGCCGAGATTTGGTTGTCAGGGAGATTCTAAGGATAAACAACCCCCAGAACTTCGCTTTGTTGTTATAAAGATACAACCTTAAAATCCTAATAATGGCAGATTCTTTGAAGTACTGATGGTCAGATATCACCATGGACAAGCGCAGCACATTGCCACAGACATACACTACCCCCCTTAGCCTCAGAAATATCAATACTAGACTTAAACAGCAAAATACATGAACCCTGCCTCGCCCTTCCCCTCCTCGTGCTCCTGAAGTCCTCCAGAAGAACTATGCCCAGGAATTAACATTTTCTCTGTGGCTACCTTTACTCTTGAATGAAATTATATTTCTGATATCACTTTCATTAGTAATTTTTATTTTTGCAAAAATAATGACAGAATGACATGGAATGATACACCAGCACCTCTAGCTATTGGTGTGGTAATTCTACTGTCCACAATCTTCACATGTTCAACTTACAGCTCCTCCTTGGAATAAGTCCTTGCACCACTCTTCTTGCAATTACTGGCATTTTTGTTTCATGAACAAACCATGCTTTGAGCAAACAACATGGACAAGGTCTCACAGCTGTAATGGACTCAAGTTACCTGGTCAAGAAATACAAAAGCAAGTGAAGAAAGGTGAGAAAGAAGCTGAATCAAAGCCAAAATTGATGTTCCAGGTAGTATTCACCTCATGCCATTAAAGCTGTATAGAAACCAGTGTGTTTGGTAAACTGAACTGCCTCTTTAGTCAGTGGAAAAACGTGGGCTTCCTTTTACCTGTCTTCCAAGGGGTGACTTTCTTCTGTTTCCATTGGCAAACAAGGAGTTTAGATAAGTAGGTGAGGTTCTTACCTTCCTTTTAAGATAGCTAAACTTCAGGCATTAGACATCTGTGCTTAAACAGAAAAAAAACCTACTCTGTGTGAACCCTGGCTTTACTGCAAGCTTCAACAGACAGAAACCGAGTCCCCATATGCTTAAATGTATACAGGCTCACTGTACCATGTATTTCGAGCATTTCCATTCATTTCACATGGGATTTAGTTGTTCATGTCTGAACATAATATGCCTATTAGAGTAAATTGGAGATTTGAGAAAACAAACACATCTTGCAAACACTTGAAACGCTGCCAGCTCTCTCACCCACGCTGCCTAATATGTGCTGCTTAAACCTCCCCGAGTACACCTTTCTTTGTTTGTCAGAGGCACTCGTCTGATTTTCTTGTCTTTGTTTTCCATTCAATAAACTTTACTAAATCATTGAGATAACACAGGTGTAACCCTGAAATGTGCACTGTTTTGAAGAGAGACAGGAGTACGCACCTGGGACGCTGGTTCTGTTATCGCTTCTCCGTATAAACACAGTCACTCACGTACAGTTGACAATGTACTTCCATATGGTGTTAATTCCCACATCAGAATTACTCTCCTGAATCACAGTTATCCTCTCTTAAATATGCAAAACATTTCAGCGTGTTTGAAGCCTCCGTGGCTAGTGAAGGTTAAGCGTTCCCCTGGGCCTTTGCTGGATGACAACTTTACTCACTCAAGTGAGAAAAGAATTCTAGCAGTTCAGCAGCCTGTTGCTTTGGGGTCTGATTCTTCCCTCTAACCACAGGACAAATCCACGTGGAGAAGCAAAACCTGTTTTTTTGGGTTTTCTAAAAGAAACCAACCCCCAAAACCAGGCTACATATAAGACTTCGGTCTGCATTTCAACACAGAAGGCTCTCAGACCCCACCAATGCGAAGGTCAAATCAGGCACAAGCTGATATCCCACACACAATGCAGAAAAAAAATAAAAACATTTACCAAATAATTCCCAACACCTTAATAATAATAATAACAAGAAGAAATAGAATAAAATAATAATAGAAATATTATAGTAATAATAATAAAACCCAACATCTCAAGAGATATTTTAGTATCTCATTTTGTACTACAGTATTGATTTATGTAGAAGCTTAGCAACTGATGTCTTCTGATGGTGTTTTCCAAACATTTAAGATCCTACAGGACCTAACAGAAATCAGAAGCTGCAAGGTAAGTACTATTTTTATTTTAAACAACAGGGTTAAGGGCTTTTTTCCTTCCTGCTTCAGCTATTTTCAGCTCACTGTTCAGTACTCACAGTGGGACATCTTAGTGGAGAACAGCATGGAAAGCAAATGCATGTCAGAAGAGTATTCAGATTAAATCTGAGGTATGTAAGGCCGTGGTTCATGCAGTCTGTCAGCATCCAGCCTGACAACGCTCGGGCACAATGCTCAGGTGTGCACCTCACCCATCACCACTCCCACGGATAACCAGCCTGTCAGCAAAAGCTGTCTGGCGTGAGAGGGGAAATAAGAAGGCAGCTGGGCTCTTTTTCTTGTTTTTCTTCCTCTTTTTTTTTCTTTTCTTTTTTCTGTTTTTTTTTGTTGGTTTTTTTTTCCTTTTTTTTTTTTTTTTTGCAAATGAGACAGGGGTATAATTATCCCGATGCACATCACTGGAATTCATCGTGGGCTTTTGTTCTCCCGGAGCATGCAGCATTGTGGAGGGAACCTCAGCAGAAGCTGGTTCTGAATTCCTCATAAACCCAGGCTGAGACAGGGGCACCTGGAGTGGAAGAACATACATAAAAAATCTCTGGCCACATTAAACCACCCCCCCTTCAAAATTATCAGAGTGCAATTAGCTGAAAGAAAATCAGCTAGGCAAAACGAATTGCTTTATACAGTCCAAAATACTTTTTTTCTAGCATGGACCTGTACAGAAACTCTTCAGTGTGTTTGGCCGACTCACAATAAAAGGAAATACTGAAACACTGAAGTCTTTTGTGAGGCAGAACGACCGTCCCCTGGGTACCTGTAGTAGGGATAGAGATTTTATGACAGTAGGGAAAGAAGCAGAGCTGGGAAGAATGCAAATCCCTGCTTCACAAAGAACAAAAAAGGGCAGGAGGGCACTTGTGAAATCATAATGCATAGCGGGTGCAATTAGTCTTTGCATAGAGCATGTTTTAATGAGACTAGATCCTTAACCGAAACTGTCTTTACAATCAATCTGAGAATTTTCCTCCTGCTTCTTCCCATGCCCTCCCTTTGAGGGAGCATAGGTAAGTGCATGTGAACTAGAGCCAGGAATTGCCGTGTTTCCATCCTCTGCTGTGAGCTAACACCTCCTAAATAGCTGAGGATAGAGGAAAGTTGTTTCTACTCACAGTCCTGCAAAGCTGATCCACTCCTAGACCAGCTGGGGACACTCCATGCCTTGCCACCAGTGCGTCACACCGAGCTGGAGCATGGGCAGGTGCAGGCACTGCTCGGGGGGGGGCTGCAGACCCTTCCCATTGCCCTTGGGAACACCAAGCAGCAGGAACACCAGGAGCTCGGGTTCTCCTCAGGTGCCACTTTTGTCTAGCATGGCTCCACCATGCTCCTCATTTGTACCAGTGCGAGCAAATCCCTGGGCTGGTCGTGGTGAAGAGAAGTGTGTTTCTGTGGTACACCAAGCCCATGAGGCATCGCAGGTGAGGGGTTTCCTTACAAGAAAACCTGCTCAGAATCAGTCTGCCCTAAAGTAGATGGTTCCTCCTTTTTTTGGAAGACTGCTTTGAAAATGAACTTGTGGCACTTGAAGTGGCTTTCTGCAGTACACAGCTTTGTGCGTCTGGTGGATCCTTTCAGTACACATTTTTAAATGCTAATGGACAAGCAAAATTAATAAGAAGGCTTCAAACTCTGCAATTCCGAACTCACATCCATTTCCCCAAAGTCAACCCTCTTGACAGCTGCCTCAGCTGGCAACAAAACATATATAAATACAGACACAGTTGAGTTTGGGGTATCTTTGTTAATATTTATATAGCCTGCCACCGGGTGTTTCAGCAGCACAGCTGTTTCCAGCTGATAAATCTCTGCCTCCAATCACAATTGCACAGTTTTATTTCATGAGGGAATATGTATAATCATAAACATGATATGACTGTCCTGCCTGGTTTATTAGTATGCATATCTCTAAGGACCATTTTGACATTCCAGATACACGGTGTGTTCAAGAAATTCTTCAGGGATCAGGGACTACCGGATTTCAGAGCTCTCCTATAATATTTTTTAATAAAATTGCCAGTACCTTCATTACTGGGATGCAACAGTCATAATGCCCAACCATCCAGCAGTGACAAGTGAGTATCAGTCTCTAAGCTACATAGACATGCAGAGAGACAGGCAAATGAATAAATAGACAGATAGATATGGACAGCATACTCATACAGATATGTATGCAAAAGGCAAATGGGCTTAGAAAAGAGATTTTCTTCCCCTCTCCCTCGCAGGAGCCAAGACCTGTTGAACAGCTGTTTACCACTAGTGAAACAGAGGCCCAGTCCTCCTCTTGTCACGTTGGTGCATTTGCAGAAGTCAGGGAAAGTGTCATGGGTGTGGAAAAACTGAGATGAAAATCTGGTCCCAGATCTGAATCTGCTTCAGAGTTTTCCATCCCCTGTTATCAGGCAGGTAGCTTTACCTGCTGCATGCACCACGGATGAGATATTGCATGAAGAAACTCTGCTTGAATGCTTCTGGAGGGCAAACAGGAGGAAACCTGATGTCACACTGCAAGGCTGGTCCACAGCATACCGTGGCAAACCGTTATTCCCATGCATAGTCCCACCAATTCCCCTTTGGATGCTAAAGGACTGGTTACCTGAACAAAATCTTCCAGAAATGGCCCTAGAACCTCTACAGTTTCTTCTTATTTCTGAAAAGTGGGGTAACTGCCTATCTGTGGAGCCCACCAAAATATTGCTTTGATGTGGAGCTAAGCTGAAGACATACCCTGGTGGTAAGTCACTTATGCAGGAACAGTGGGCCTGGTGTGTTACTACACATATTGTCTTCTCAGACACTGACATTTCATCTTTTTTACACAATAAATCTTCATCTTCTGAGTCAAACTGAGGATTTTCTTCTAAATAACAGAACTGACAATGATACGTTTCAACACAACTAGATTATAAAAGTGTCAGCCCCAGCTCTGTTCCCCAGTGCCTATCCCTGTCAACAGTGCTGGCTGTGGGAATCTCAGCCTGCAAACCAGTCTACTATCGAGCAGGTTTTTGCAAGTCTGCAAAGGGCAAGGGAAGGAGAGAGAAGAGGGTGAACCTCGGTGTGGCTCCAGTCCCAACCCATTCCTTCTCTTATACAGCCAATCGCCGCTGCTAAGAACATCACCGCTTCGCTGGGGCCAAACTGGAAACACGGACCAGGGTAATCAGATCTTGAAATTATTTGTTACTTTCCGTGACAGAAACCACATTTTTGTGTGCCTTGACGGCTGCATTTTGGGTGAATGCTGATATATCATTAATCATCACTAGATAGTCTTTGACTTAATCACATATCACCACATTGTCCAACGGGCAATAGTTTTTCACTGCCAAGACAACTGTACTACTGTTGTATTTTCTTCTTTTAATCACAGATGAAGCAAAGAAACCTGCGGTGTAAGAGAAAAGCAGCCATATAACCCACACACAGCCAACCAACACTTGTGCTATAATCAAACCATAGCTACCAACAGTTTATGGAACTCAGCCCCGCACTTCAGTAAGCCAATTACACAACTTAAAACATAAAGGGGTTGGGGTGGGAACAGGGAAGTGGGGACATAGAGCCAACCCATCATCTGTGGTCATACGTAAACTCATTCCAGCACGAATTGGTAAATGGGTATGCACAACAGATAGAACTGCAGTATAAACACATCTGCTCAGTGAATATAATCCATAAAAGACTTCAAAACAAATCAGGAGACAATATTCAAGCTGTTGCATTATAAAATCGTTATTAAATGAACTAAAATCCAATTAATCCATTTTTCCACTGAAGTAAAAATCCCACTTATTTTCCAAAGAGTACAATGAAGCCAGAAGCACAGAGTAATATGTAAGGGCCCAGAAATTTTCTTGCTATAATGGATTTGACAAGCACCAAATGCTTAAAAAGAAGATTCACAATCTGTTACACAGGGCCAGGATGGGTGATTTGCTGAGTAAAACTCCCTTATTAATTATAAGACATTAGAGATTAACTTAAAACCTCAAGAGACTTTATTGTCTTGTCAGAAGCATCTGGCTCTAAATATTCTTTTCATAGACATGACCTTTGAATTTTTCTGATTTCTAGACTCAGGAGCATCCAGTGTCAGTGAGTCCACAGGCAGGACATGCTACTGGACAAAGTATTTTTTGTGTGCGTGTTAAGTTAGAATCTGGAAGCTTCAAAATTTAATGCCTCCCCTTTACTGTATTATGAGCATGAGAGAATGGTGGCTCTCATCTCTTCTGAACATCCTTCTTCAAACTCCTGGTTCTGTTATGACCTTTTACCATTTTCCTCTTTATTCATCTCTTTCTAGTACAAATCCTCACAACCTCTTCAGCCTCCCATCAGAGAGACATTTTTCTAAGTAAGTCCCCAAACATTCTCATCACTTTCTCCTTAACCATTTGTAATCCCTAAAATGTAGTCACTCGTGGCCCAGAGCTGTGACCAGACCTTGAGACACAGCAAAAAGTATTGACAGAATCTGTGAATCACTGTTGTTCTCTAACTTCTGCCCAGGCTTGCGTGCATCTCCTCCAGTAAATACATTTGTACTCTTCATAAAATTTTAGTTGTTGTCTTTGTCAGCATAAGTTTTTCCACTGCAATGAACTGCAGAAATGTAGAGCTCCAGTCTTTCTTGCTGTTAAATTTGGGCATCCAATCCCATGGAAAGGGTTCTTTTCATTTTTTTTACATCAATACAATTACATAACTATTTAATATTACTCTTTTTCTTGGCAAAAAATATATGGTGGCATTCATCTCAATTATTCATGTAGGATCAAAAATTTGCCAGAGTGTAAAATATAATTGTCCATTTTAACAGGTTGCTTAGTGGGTGAAGCCCAGCTGGGAAAAACTAAACATGTTACATATCCTTGGAATAATAACGTCTCTTATATCCCCCCTTTCTTCATTGAATTAAGCTCATGGTCTGAGTTTCCCTCTGCAGATTGCCTGATATCCTTCCGCCTGAGCCCAAAATGTAAGACAAAAGGCAAATAAAGCATCTCGGGACAGAAGAAAAAGTACATGACTCACCCCTGCTGCGTGACACTGTTTTAAAGCCCCTCCATACAATCATAGCACTATTGGCTGGAAGGGACCTCTGGAGTCTCTAGCCCAGCCTCCTGCTCCGAGAAGGACTGTCACCACCACCAGACCAGCTCAAAAGTGGCTTTGACGACCTGCTTCTTGACAGTCTCCAAGGACAGAGATTTTACAGCTAATTGGGCAGTAACCCAAAACAATGCTGCAATACCCCCCGGGAGAAGAAAGCCTTCCTGCAGCCCAGAGCAGGCTGCAATGTGTGGTTCTTGCCCTCTGTTATCTTCTCTGCCAGGGCTACACCTTCGGGGAGACCCTTAGAAAACACCTTTAAATCACCACATGGACTTCTCAGATGCCTCAGGAGCAATCACCCTCCTGCACGCTCCCTGATTCCTCTCCCTAGACCACCTTCTGGTGCTGCATCAGGTAGCTACCAGCAAAACAAGGAGCTACAGAAATCTCGGGTCACTGCAGAAATACCATTTTAGTGCCAGCTCTCCCAGGGGGATATGGAGACCTCTTGCCAGCTGGTAGGTGAGGGATCATCTCTCTGTTGGAGTTGACAAAAAGCCAGCAACAGGATGCTGCCTTGATAACCCCAGTCTTTGCTGTGGCCATTGGCAATGGGCTCTTAATTGCAGTGTCTCCAAATGTTACATCACTGTAATTCCCAATACCATTTCTTTCTCCATCAACAAACAGCATAACAGTTTCTAAGCTAAAAGATTCAGAGCAGCTACAAAAACAAAATACTGACAAGTAAAAACACTAAAATAGATGTATAACCGCATAGAGGGATTTTCCCATGAAAAATGAAGCAGAAAAATAAATCTGGAAAAGGGCTTGGAAGAAAAATCATGTGATTCTTTTTTTTTATTCTCCCCCTACCCCCCACCCCTTTTTCTGACGACAATAAATTTTCCACAGGATTCAACCATGTGAAAAGTCTCTAGGCAAACTCCTCAAATAGAATAGTCCCTGAAGCATTAGAAAAAAAAAAGGGGGGGGAAAAGAAAAGGAAAAAAAAAAAGAACCAGAAAACAAAAACTCTTAATACTCAATGGGTAGCCATTATTAGGTTTTGCTTAGTGGCCAAATCAGCTCCTAACAGAAAAAAATGCCTTTCAGTCCTGGAGCCTAGAAGGAACAGTATTCATACATCTCCTGCTCCCTGTAGTTAGATTAGCATGACAGATCTGTCTGTTTTGCCAGTTCTGTTGGCTTCACAGCAGATGTATAAATGACTGAGTTCTGATCTGCCTTTAGCTGTATTATGATCCTGCACCTCCTAAACCCATACCTTTTAATAACCTCCATCTTTCTAAAAGGAAACAAAAACCACTGTTTCATCTGTTTGGCTAAGCAAAATGTGTCTAGTCCAACATAACTGGGCTGTGGCACTGATCTCCAAAGCCACCAATGACGCCCCCAACCATGTGAGCTGCTATCTGTGGCTTAGTGAGACCACTGATCTTCTCAGGCACATGATCCTGTTTCAGCAGTGCCATGGAGCTGTACACAGAGACAAACGTTTTCCTTACTTCCCGACATTTGTGATATATTGCTCTTATGTTAATATGATGTAACATCTGGTTTTCAATGTCCCAAATGCCACAGATTTCAGTACTTTCCTCATAGGTCCATTCCACCACTACAATGACCTCCACTTTCAATTCATCCTTTTGCTCCTACTTACATCCCCATGTGCAATATGGAAAGCATGGAAGGTGACTTCAATTATATGGCTCCATTATAGCAGTGGCTGAAGGGTAGGCACAGCCAGCCAATATCAGCATGTAGATGGCAGATTTAAGCTGTTATTGATGTCAGTTAGGTTTACCTCATCACCAAAATAACACTCTACTTAAGGAAAGATTGCTGTCCTCTTCTCTACTTAATATCTTTTTTATTATTTTAGCATGAAATTCAACTGCAGAAGAAAGCGTTTATATATGTTATTAAAGAAATTGCTTTCAACTTTCACCGCCACTCCTAGCCACCAAAGAAAAGCAAAATGCCTACTTCTGGTTTCATGTATTTATTTTCATGTGACTCCATTGCAGCTTTGCTTAGAATTTAACTTAAAAGTCAAGAGTTACAAAAAAGCTATAAGAAAAAGCTCAAAGGATTGGAAAGACAATATTTCTTATTGAAGAACTTATTTTCACATTTCAACTATTCTTAAAGCAGAGCTAAAGAGCAGGTGAAAAATACCAAGCTCACTCAGATAGATGAGATTTTCAGAAGTCTGTTCCACCACCTTAACCACAGCCACTTTTAGTCCACGGTCTCATGGTCCTCACACTGATGTTTTCTGTTGCCCCCTAGCTTCTGTAAAACAGGAATGTTGCTACTTATTAATCATAAGGATAGGAATTCGTTAGTATTTCTAACACATTGTGTATAGAAAAAGAATATGAAAACAGATTTCCCTGTCAGTTACAATTTTTGAGTTCAGAGTCAGTGAAACAACTGTCATCTATTCCAGCTTCAGCCCAAGCAGGAAAAGAAACTCCCCCAGAATAATGTGCTAAGTATTATTATCACAGTTCAATGATATCATTTTACTTCACTTCGAACCTCCAACTTCAATCTAATTAATTCAGACTGGCACAGAACAAAAGACTGGGAGAACTACAGAGTCTGTGTCACAAGACAAAACCCATGATCTTCACATTTGTTATTTCAGTAGCCATTTCTTTGGAACACATTCTTGTTATTTTTTATTATTGTTACAAATAAATGAGCTTTTGTTCACAAAAGTGGCTGATAACCACACTGATATACACAATTACATGAAGTAAAGGAATTCATTAATTCATATGTCCAACATTTACTGTATGTTTTCCTTCTTTTGCTATCATTATTCTGTTGTTTGAATCAGCGCCCTGAGATCCAGGATCTATATATACAGGGAAGCTGTAGAGATCTGTGCACATCAGCTTGGAAACAATTGGCTAAATGTGGTCAAATAAATAATTTTAGGTTATAATTATTATTTAAATAGAGATAAGAGCTCTGTTTTCTTAGGCACTGAAAAAGCATCTAACAGTCTTCCTCCTAAAAGCTATGTTACTCCAGTCAAGGAAGGCCTGTTTATTGACTTAACTTTTATTTCTGATTTAATGTTTGCCAAAAGACAGCAACTGTAAACCAATTTAAGAGACTCCACAAAAGGCAATTGAATTAAGATCAGTACACTCTGACTGACTTAGCTGAATTAGTTCAGCTTGTACATCCAGGAGGCCTTAGAACTTTACCTCACAAGGTGTTACAGCAGACAGTTTTTTAGCATGGTAAAATTAACTGCAGGCTCAAATTTAGGTACCCAAGTTCTCCATTTATTTGCAGGAAAAGTTAAGAAAGATCCAAGGAGTTAGATCCCTGCCTCTCAGGATGCATTTTATCATAGAATCACACAACAGTCCAAGATGGAAGGGACCTCAAAAGACCATCTAATGCAACCTTTTGTGGGAAAGAGAGCCCCAATGAGACTATCTCACACCCTGTTCTGTCACATCTTGAAAACCTCCAGTGAGGAGATGACCTCCATTTGATCCTCTCAAGAGATGACCATCTCCTGTCTAGAAATAGCCTTCATTTTGTGCACAGCCTGCAGCAAAAAGATTCAACAAGTCCTGCAGTCTCCCTGGACAGAAAGATGTTCCCTTTCTTCAGTATCAGGAAGCTGGAGAACTCTTTCACGGGTGGTTTTTGTCTGCAAAAAGCCCAGAAAATGAAGGCTCAAAGCATCTGGGGTTAGAGCAATCCAAGGGGAAGTGAGAGACACACATTGAGCTGGTGCTGGAAAGACGTATCTTGGATTCATATCCCAGGTGAGCACCCAGCTGTCTTTTGGTTTGGGTTTTTGGTTTTTTTTTTCTTTTTCTCTGTCTATTGGAGCTGTTGAACTCTGCATACAAAAACAATGTGCTGGGTCATAGCCATAAGCTTACATGCCTAGTCATGGGATTTATGGGTTTTTTTATGCAGAGCAGAATGTCTCTGCCAGAAGACAATGACAGAAACCCACTTTGAATAACCAGTAGTCCAGCCATTAGAGCATTTGTTGGGGATGCAGAAACACATTCAAATGCTCCCTGCAAATGAAGAAAAGAAGGGACTGGGACATTATCACTGGTGTCTAAGCATTGGGATTTCCCAGAAGCAGACACACAGTCCTACCTTGGTGATTTAAATATGCTTTGAATACAGATAGAGAGTTACCCCTTATTTGTGAAAGAGTGAGGAAAACCTATTTAAAGCATCGTTTCAAAGTCACTGCTGCTTCCCCCTCAGATAAATGTGTGATAGAAATAGGTTGTTTACAGGGCTAAGTTGGTTCACGAAACCATTCACATTTTAAAGGATGCCTGTGGTTCAACATGGGTAGACTTGGATGCCTGAAAACGCAGAAACGTACCATACAGGATGAGAATTTTCTAGTACTTTTAAAGGAAGACAGCACACAAGTTAAACCAGGGAGAGGAAATGGGGCTCACCTCCACCCCAAGATACAGTAGGATGCCTCCTGCCCTCTGCACAGACCCAGCAGAGCTCTGGAGAGACAGCACGAAGCCAGCTAGACACTTACTGAGGCAGGACTTGCATCTGCCCATCAGACAATATTCCCCCCACCAAATTGGGACCAGCGTGAGTAGAAGTTCATGGGGACCAGCTTCACTCGCTGGGTTCTCTCAGAGACACGTGTGCCCCGGGCAGGGCTTGGGGGGGATCAGGCTGAGCCTGTGCAGCAGCGCTTGCAGAAACCTGCTGCAGACCATGGGAAAGCATGACCTAGAGATCTGCAGCTCTGTGAACCAAACCACACACACACTGAACCTTTTCAGCAAATATTCCCGATAACCCTCGCACAGGCGGAAACAGGATCAGCTCTGAGCTGTTCACAAACTGAAAGAAGAGATGCATTCATCTGAGAATTTCATTACAAAGGATAAATCTATCAACCAATACTTAAAGTCACCTCTTTTTTCAGTGACTTAAAATCACATGGCGAGATTCCCAGCAGAGATACAGATGCCTCCGGGAGTTTTCGGGCAACTGCTGCCATTGTTGAAAGTCAATGGAATTCACAGAGCTGCCATTTAACCCCAAGTCCTTAACCGTCTAACTTCTCTAAAGATTTGCTTCCTGGGCATGTTCAAGAAGCCTCAGCTTTCACAACACTCAATTGTTTACACCTGTCTCCTCTGAGCCCGGATAGGGTTCACAAAAGAGGTCTTTCCTTGCCTTCGGGGCCCACAGCTCTCAGAGCTACAGAAAACACAGTGGTCACCTCCCCTCGCTCCACTGAGACCTGTCCTAAGCCAGGGTGAGGACCACCTCTTCCATTGCCTGGGAAAGAGACCTGCTTCTCAGGGTGGGGGCTCACTGCTCCCCCACTGCCACAATGACAAGGTCACAGGGTTTTAAGCAGTGGTGTCACATTGAAAAGTCCTTCTCACTCAGATTCAGTGACTGCCTTCATGCTGAAATTGGCCTCCTGAATCCCATCCAGAACTGCTCTCTGAGATAATGAAGTCTGGAAAGAGGGTGGTTTTTTTTAATATCAGCTTCTTCCCTTGCAAAAAGTGCTCAAGCTGATCTCTCACTACCCTGGCTGCCTTGCTGGCTCTTTTGAGCATGACCATGCCATTAATCTCACACTTTGAATAAATACCTACTGCTTATTTGGAGATTTTCCCACTCTCATATGGAAAGTCCTTTCCATCCAAGGAGACGCAGTTGTTTATTGACCAGTGGGTTTACTTGAGATTTTAAAAATTCTTGCAACATACTCAATTAACTTTAAAACAGTCATGTTACATTTTTGTAACAATGACAAACTACTTCCTGAGCAAAACAATGAGATGTCAGCATATTCACAATATTTCAACATTATGTGCTAATCCATTTGTATCCACAATGTTGTTTCTAGAAAAAAATAGTAGGACAACATAATGCAAAGGGTACTTGGATTTATTTTTCTTTCTATTTTTTCTTTTTTTTTCTTTTTTTTTCTTTTTTTTTTCTTTTTTGTTAAAAATATTCCAGGGCACACCCTGTGTCAGTCTTGATAATTCAGAAATGAGACCAATTTTCTTCTCAAGAAGGGAGGTCAGAATAAACATAGAGAATATCCATTGTTCAAAAACAAGGTACTATCCTTATTCTGGGAGAAGAGCAGCATCAGCAGATCTATGGATGTGAGTCTTGTTCAACTTATCCTTTTCTACTGTATTCCAGACTGCTGTCACCTTCCAGTTGCTGATCTGAAACTTAAGTCCAGGAGACAGATTTATTTCCTCCAAAGTTTAGGAAGTGTCCTCCAATTTTCTTCTGGCTGACGGGTGACATTAAAACATGAAAGGGCATCATGTAAATATGTCCCTGCATGGACTTGCTCTGGGCCTTCTTAGCAGAGGGACCCACAAGTAAATGAGCTGTCGATGAAGATTTCTTTCCCAGCAATGGGCTACAGCACACTCAAGTTGAGTGTTGTTCCCTCTGCGCTGCTAGAGAAAGAGGAAACATCATTCACCCAGACCTCAACATGCAGCACCCTTCAGAAGCACTGCAATAAAACCCCACTGCCTGAATTCCTCTGCTCAACCCTGCGGTCAAGTGCACCTGGATAATGTAGGAAGTGATTTTCCTTCACTTCTGTTTTCATTTCTATGGCCAAAACCTGTCGTCTTCTAGCCAATTTACAGAGAAGAAACAAATCCAACTAACCAACCCGCTATAAAAACGTACCCATGAGCTAGCAAGAATTACCTATGTCAAGTCTCTTTTGAAGATCTCCGTTTGGGAAACCCTTTCAAGAGAGCCTTCAAAGAGAAAGTCTTTGGGAGATGATAATGGTGAAAGGAAGGAAGAAGGCTCAGCTGCAATAATAGGAGCTGGAGAATTCCTCCAAAAGTTATTAATGATCATTGCTTCCAGGAAAAAAAAAATTCCCTCTGGATAAATTCAGCTCTCTGGAAAAGTGTTTAAACTTAGCACATCCGTTTTACTGGTGCTTTGCTTTCCAGCATAGATAAAAGGTAATGACTGACATCAACTGCATGAAATCTTCTCACTTCTCCACACCTCTGGAAAATATGCTGGGCTCTACTTCCTTCCCAACTTCGGTGAGGCCCACTTTTTCACCCTGACATAATCTTTCCCATGTGTTCAAAAAATGAAGGTCTCTTTGTATCTGGAGAGTAATCAAGTCCGCGCATGCCCTGAAGATGTAAAGTCACTTTGTGTCTACGGAAGATCTACTGGAATTCAGGAGCAACCCTTGGCACGCTGTCTCAGCCGTTGGTTATACATCTGCCTTGATTTCTTCCTGACAAAACACCCCAGAAATCATGTGCGTTATCCGAGTGCCAACACACCAGCCCTTGCACAGGTGAAGGGCATCTCAGACCTTCTCCTCACAGCTGTAGCCTGGAGCTCAGTCAAGCAGCCAAAGAGTGGGCTGTGGCAGCCCAAATATTGTAAGAGAAGCCCATTCAAGTGGCAATGAAGCTGATGGCCAGCTAATGGCTTGGAAGAGAGCTGTTTCTGCTAGTTGGGGGGAAGCCTTGGTGTAAGACACTTGTAGAGAGTGTGAAATTAAGTTTCACTTGGCGTAAGAGTTCTTTGGGGAATGAAATGGTATAGCCTGGACTGAAAGGCGTGCTTGGCGTGATCCCAAGCTCTGTACTAGCCCCATGAAGGGGGTGTTACTGGAGTTGTAGTTTTGTGTTTGCCAGTGGGCACGAGAAAACACGGCAGTAGATGCACAAACCAGCAAGGCTAACTCAGGTTCCCACACCATACTGCCTTTGTTTTCCTCCTCCGGCACCCACGGCTCTTGAGAAAACCAGCCCTCAGCCTGGGTGGAAATGAAGCTGGTGACAAATGACAGCCTGGGACAGGAAATGTAAGGGTAATGCACATGCCTCTGCAAGCTCCTTTGAACTGTGAAGATATTTAGTTAGCATTTCAGGCACCATTTATTTAGCTTGCATCTGTGATTTTGTCTTCGTTTGCTTTTCCTCACTGAGCATCACCCTTGCAGTTAAACTATCAGTTTCTGGGAGATTTATAATCAGAGGAAATAAAAGCACCCCTAAAAAAACCCAAATGTTAAAACATGTATCTTTTTACAATAGGGTCAATATTCTCCCAATCCTGCTCTTTCTCTGCTCACTGAAATGCAGGAAAAAGGAAAGGGAAAGAAGCAACTGCCTCCCATCCGTAAGAGTACGGTAAATCTATTGCAACAAAGGGACAAGGTCACCACTCTCAAGAAGAATCTCGTTGTCTTTCGCATGCAAGCCGAGGTTCTTCATCTCTGTAGTGATGACAAAACCTGCCCTGGGGCTGCAGGAGCTCGACAACCCGCACTGGGGGAACGGGGGATTCTGAAATGGTCAGGCTTTACCCTAATTTAGAGGATATGAAATGCAAGAAAAAGTGTTTGCAGCACAGGCATGAACCAGTCCTCTTTGTTTCTGATTTCCCCAGATTCCCTACTCAGAGCTAGATACGTGGGGCGGACTTCTAAATGTCTCGGCCTGCAGCCATTTTAGAGCCCTCCATTTCTGACAAAATCCTTTAAAGGAAATATCGAAAGCCACAGTACGAGGGAAGATTGGCACCATCCAGTGCTGGTCCGTCCACTAGTTCAAGAAGCTTCCCAAAAATCTGAATTCAATTTCCAGGATGCTGAATGGTTGCTCGCCTGGTGACAATGTACCAGCAGCTTCATACGCTTTTTATTTTCCGTTAAGAAACCAATTGCCTTGGATTTTGGATGAGAATTAAAACAACCCAGCTCCCTCTCGCTGTTTGTTCATTGTTCGTAAGCTGTTCTACATTTGTCCCGTTCAGCGAGCTATTGTTCCACAGGGGCACTGCAAACCTCTGCGAGCACAAACTCAAACCACATTGTAAATAGCACATGGCTTTGTTTAATCCAGAGCAAACCCCTCGGCTTCAGCTGGAGAGGCCGTCACAGCAAAGTGACCTGCCCAGTTTATCACCGCCCTTAGATACTGCCCGCCGTGTCCCACTGCCAGCCCATTGTTTGCCCTATTTAGATTTTATTTTCGAAAACACAGCAACATGAAATGCCTCCCCACGCCGACTTTTGTCACGGTTGCAGGGATGTTTCAAGGGTTTCCATCCACTAGTTAAAACAGCATTGTCCTATTGAGCTCTGCTAGCAACTGCTCCCATCCTTACAGCCCCTAAACGCAGGCTGCTGATGCCCTCTGCTGCTGCACTGCTGTCGGTTTGAGGGCTTTTTGTTCTTTCTGCAGAGAGCCGAGATTAAGCTACTCCGTATCATTTTCGCTCCTAATAAACATGTGTGTCTTGTCAACAAGCTATTGCAAATACTTCCCAGCTCGGAAATCTACTACCGGGCAGCAGAGCAAACTGTTCGTCACAGCGCTCGCTCTCCCCCGGAGTTTAAATCCTGAGTTTGTGAGTTTTCCTTTTTTTCTTTTTTTTTTTTTTTTTTTAAACATGCTGTGTCAATATTTCAGCAATTCATACACTATCATGGGAAAGGAGAGGAGGTCATTATAATAAAAATACCAGTCATCAAATCCTGTAATTCCACTAGAGTTGACAGAAACCAGCCTGGGCTGCCACACTGCCATGAATATAGGTTGTACGTTTAAATAAGGGCAGTGTTTGAAAGTTTGCTGATAGGTGTATTGTGGCAATTCTAACTGGTGTTGTGCACGCTTTGCTCACCTACACCTGCACTGGGAGGGAACAGCCACCGCTCACACGCCTGTATATGCAACAGGCATATACAACATATATGTGTGCCTGTATGTATGTGTATATGAGGGGAGCTACAAAGATGATCAAGGGTCTGGGGCACCTCTTTTAAGAGCAAAGCGTCTGTTGAGAAGAGAAGAGAAGAGAAGAGAAGAGAAGAGAAGAGAAGAGAAGAGAAGAGAAGAGAAGAGAAGAGAAGAGAAGAGAAGAGAAGAGAAGAGAAGAGAAGAGAAGAGAAGAGAAGAGAAGAG
Source organism: Tringa tobata (assembly GCA_033628505.1). Taxonomy (NCBI): domain Eukaryota; kingdom Metazoa; phylum Chordata; class Aves; order Charadriiformes; family Scolopacidae; genus Tringa; species Tringa tobata. Next base: position 2,670,059 of record JAHREE010000152.1, read on the forward strand.
AAGACAAGACAAGACAAGACAAGACAAGACAAGACAAGACAAGACAAGACAAGACAAGACAAGACAAGACTGAGAGGGGATCCCATCAATGCTTATCAGTATCTAAAGGGCAGGTGTCCAGAGGATGGGGCCAGACTCTTTTCAGTGGTGCCCGGTGACAGGACAACAGGACAACGGGCACAAGCTGGAACATGGGAATTTCCGTCTCGGCATGAGAAAAAACTTCTTAACTTCAAGGGTGGCAGAGCACTGGCACAGGCTGCCCAGAGAAGGTGTGGAGTCTCCTTCTCTGGAGACATTCACAACCCACCTGGGTGCGTTCCTGTCCAGCCTGATCTGGGTGAACCTGCTTTGGCTGGGGGGTGGGCCTAAATGATCTCCAAAGGTCCCTTCCAACCCCTACCACTCTGTGATTCTGTGATTGCATGATTTTCTGATGTATAGGGCACAGAGCATGGGGACCCCTGCACACACACGTGGAAGATAAATCTGGTATTGTTCAGAGCAGCAGAGAGCCGGGTTACTGCTCTGGTGGTCAGAAGAGAATCACAGCTGCAGTCTCCTGACTCAGAGGAGTCAACTTGTTTGATCCCTGCAGAAGGACAGCAACAGGGCAAAGGGTTAAAAAAAGATATTTCTTTCTTGTCTGTGGATAAGCAAGCCTTTCCAGCGCTGACCATGAAGTTAGCATCTCTCTGCAGCAATGGGGGCAAGTTAGCTCTGTGGGATGATCCTGCAGCATTGTCACCCATTTCGATTTGAGTAGTTAGCCAAAATCTGGGGACAGACATACTGTTTCCATTAGGAGAAGTAATTGATGAAGAAATCAGATATTTCTCTGATGCACTCCTATTTTTCTGCAGAGAATGTACAAAGCCCTACTTCCCTTCCCCCATTGTGTTCGACCAGCAGGAGACAAGACTTTTCCGTTCAAATCTCCAAAACGTTTTTCAGCGAGGGCTCTTCCTGAAGACTGTTTCTCAGCCTTTTCCTCATGGATGCACTGCAAATGCAGCTTTGGTCATCTGAGGCCTTTCTCACTGGCTTTTCCACCCACGTATCTGCATTGCTCTGAGTGCTTCTTGCTGGGCACAGAGGATGCACTCTCTGCTCCCCCAGCAGCGGTCCATTCCTGGAGGCTCAGCACAGCTCCTTTATTAGGCATTTCCCCCCCAGAAAAAATGTGCCAACAGAGATGCTGGCATCAGCCTCCCTCACTTCATGCCAGCAACGTTGGCTTAACCACTTTTAAAAATAGGTCTTTGCTTTTTTTTTTTTTTTTTTTTTGCTGTTTTCAGCCAGACTCAGTTAAGTGGCAGACACAGAAGCAACTTGGCCATCAGACCTTCAGGGGTGAAAACACCTGGGCAGTCAGCGATGAGGAGCCAGGGGTGGATGAAGACGGTGCCCAGGTCCACTGGCAGGGCTGAACAGAGGTAAGGGTGTCTGTGCACAGCCTCCTCCAGCCCCCGGCCATGCACGGAGGCACGCACAGTTTGGTGGGACGATGTCAAAGTCCACACACTTGCCTTTTCTCCTCAACGCAAGCAGGCTGGCTGCAGAGTGCGGGCTGCTAACCAGCCCTGCGTTTTTCAGATGTGGCAGTGTCCTTGTTCCCATCAGCTGCAACAGAAGTTATCTCCCTTAAGGGCTTTTTTCTCTTTCCCCTGAACAAAGGACGGCTCTCCACCTCCTCGGTGTGGGATCTCACTCCAACCCTAGCAGCACACTTTAGTAGCACTTCAAACAGGACGCCTGAAGAAGCGTTTTTTGTCACTGCTCCATCCCTGAAATACAGATTTCCTCTTGTTAGCAGGTACTAAATTAAAAGGCGATAACCAGGTGGAGAAAGCAACCTGGAGAGATGATTCCTCCCTCCGGGCAAGAAGAAATCTGCCCCCGCAGAAGAAAACAAGATGTTAAAACAAAGCAGAATAAATAAACCTTCCCCCACTTCTGGGCACTACACACAGCTGTAAATTCAATGCTTTCTGCAGAAGGTCATGGAGTCCATCTGCTAATGGGTTTCCTGCCTGAGGGTATTCACAGGGAGAGTACGTTTGATGGACAAGGGCCATCACGGGTGAAAACAACTTGACAGCGCAGAAGATGAAAGGAGAGAGTGACCAGAGCAGCTCAGAGCAACGTCCTTTGAGGACATGTCATGGTAACAGCTCGGACACCTCACACTTCTGGCCAACTACGGTCGAACAAAGGAAGATGCTGGAAGAAACGCGGCTGACAAGGGCTGACATGAAGAGCTCCAAGCGGAGAAGAGGGGAGGGAGGGAGGGAGGCAGGGAAGGAAGGAGGAAGGAGAGGGCACACATGGTGCCGTGCGAGGGTAATGAGGAAGCCTGCACTTAAGGAGATACAATTTTCAGGTAAATAAAAAGCAGATTTAGAGGGAAACCGGCAAAATCTTCTAAGATTATGGAAAGCAATAAAGAACTGATCAAACCTGTCCCTTTTATTCCTTTTTTTTTTTTTTGACCACTCACATCAAAAGATGGATGTATTAAGAGATGCTGAAAGGGAACATATGGAAAAAGTGCACAAGGGATTTTTTTTTTGTCCATCAGAGCACAGGAATTGCATACTCTGAGACTCATACACTAGCTTTTAAGCTTCACATTATCTACCTATTCATCCATCCATTATTTGAAACTGCTTTGATCATCCCCTCTTATCCTGTGTCCCTGCACTCCCTCTCCTGGCTGTGTCATGAGCAGCTCCATCAGCGGGACTACAGATTTGCAATAAGCATCGGAACTCTACATGTAAATGAAAAATCCTGACTATTTCCCTAATCCTAACTGCTTGCTGAAGGTAGAGACAATGGTTTCTTTTCACAGAATCACAAAATCACAGAATGATATGGGTTTGGAAGGGACCTCTGGAGATTATCTAGTCCAACCCCCCTGCCAAAGCAGGTCCACCCAGAGCAGGTTGCACAGGAATGTTTCTCTGTTTTAAGAGGTTTTGAAATCTGGTCAGTGACTCCTGCTTTACCTGGCTGTACAGGCATGCAGCGTCCTTAGCCACGGACCCCTGTAAAGCACGTACGGTGGTGAATAGAGGAGCTGCCCTCCTGCCACGTGGAGCACTGATCCAATATAATTCTGCAGGGATTTTTAAACCCCATTAAGGCCGGCAGTCACGTTGCTGCCAGGTGTGAAGCTCACACGCATGGGTCCATGCTTTGATGCAACCCGAAGTTTTAGCTGGACATACATACAAGCTTCTTGCTCCGCTCCTCGCAGCCCCAGCACGGCGGGGAGCAGTGAAAACAATATCGTCCAAGGAGACCTCACTGTCGCTCTCCACTTGGCAAATACTTTCAGACTGTTTCTGTTGGGGTTTAGGCTTTTTTTTTGCTTTTTTTTTTTGCTTTTTTTTTTTTTTTTTGCTTGCAATAAACTCACGCAGCTGGCAACTTACTTGGCTTTCTCATGTTTCCCCCCATAGTACAAGCATTGTTTTGCCCTTCCTCACAGGCCACTCTGTTTCTCATTAGTCTGTGTTTGCCTCTCATTTTATGCACGGCAACTATTACGCTCCCAGTTTTCATCATCCCCTCTTTTCTGCTTCGCTACCGCATAGGACACCGTCAGGGCAGCGTGACAGAGCTTCGTCACCATCTCCATAGCACGTGGGGTTTAGGTACATCGCTCCTCAGTCTGCGCCAACGAGGAGAATCAGGTGCTTAAATTCCTTTGGGAATTTGGGCTCTAGGTGAGGGCACAGTTTCCCTTCCCACAGCATAAGGCAGGGAGGGCTTGTTCTCACAGGTGGAGCAGGAGCGCAGCCAGGAGGGAGGCTCAGCCGTGGGAGCTCTCTTCAGCCTTGCAGTTTAGATGGAACGAGGGTGTTGCATTTTCCAACGTGCAAACTGAAAGCTCCCAAAACTCAGAGGGGCGTTACGAGAACAGGCAACAATTCGCCACGGCTGAAACCGTGGCCGTGGAGAAAAAGTGACTGAGACAACCCAAATAAAAGTGGAGGACAAAGTGAAATGCCCAACAGAAGAGGAATGTTGAGGAAATCGATTTCCTGTCTTCCTTTTCATGTCACCCTGAAACTGGAGCAAGCAACAGCTGCTTTCCACGTGCGAGGTACAGCCGTGATGCTGATGCACCCTGTGACTGGCAGGCCATATCCTTCCCTGTCTTCATGGAGAAGTTTTCCATATTAAGCCTGGCAGGCATTTGAATCAAGCACCCCCTTCTCATCACTGAGAATAACTCTGAAGAATGAGGCTTCAAGCAGGTGTTGACACTGGCTCTGCCATACAAGTTTCCCAGGTTAAACAACATTGAAGGAAAGACTTTTGAGTATTTTCCACTAGCATGATCTCCTTTGGGGCAACACCATCATTTTTCATATGTAAAAGCTAAAAGCTTGTGTGCAAATCATTAATCCTATACATTTATTTATATGGGTTTTTTTAAACAAAACAAAGCAGTTGGTTAAGATAGCACCTTTCATTTCACTCTGAGATTTAGGTTGCAATTTGCAAAATGGCCTTTGGAAAACAAGGGCTAAAGCTGCTCTTTAAAGGTATTTGGACACTGGAAATACCTGAATGATAAAGCCCATTAATTTTTAAAAGGTATGTGATGTCTTAAAGGGTGCCTATAGAATGTGGGTGTCTTCTATGGTATTCTTTGTTCTGCAGGTATTTTCCATGGAGAATCTCATTGGGATAATGAATGATTAAATGGTCATTTTAGATTTCTTTCCAATCTTTTCTTCTTTCCAAAAGAAAGCAACTGCTGCCATGTTTGCTTGACTAGAAAATAGAAATCCCTGAAATTTGCTGATGCTTTTGAAATATGGAAAAATTTGGGCAATGAATGAAGTAAAACAAAAGACTTGTCGAATGGCTGTTGTCTCTGGGGCTTGATTTATTTTCTTTATAACAATACACTTCCCCATTCACCTGGCTATTAGAGAATGTCCCCTTGGGAGTGCTGTAGCCTTTGTCCCATGGGATGTCAGCTCCTGCATGGGTGTACCAAGGACTCACAATCCACAAATCCAAAGGGGTACAATGACCTTCAGTTGAAGTCTCTTTGTAAATAGTATCTAAGGCATAGGGTAACCCTATCCATGGAATTCTAACATAAGTCCAAGAAGAGATAACCCAGTCCTCCAGAAAAAAATGGGATGTGAACCCACCAAAAAAACGATGCTCTAGCAAGCGCTGGATGAATTTCAGCTTAGGTACCTAAGCTCTTTGGTAGACCTGTATCTCAGAAACATATTTTGGGGCTAAAGGAGAAGAGGAGGTGGCTGCAACACAGTCAGAAACAGACCTTCTCTGTGGAGGCCAAAATACATGCTTTGCTAGCTCCAGGGTTGGCTGTGGTCACCATGAGCAGTCAGCCTTCACCCAAGGTAGTGCTGGACTTGAGAGGTCAGAGACAAAAGCTCCATATGACAAGTGTCAGGTGGTTGTGTTTATTTCTGTTTGAAGGTAGGCGCTTAATTAAATGCTCAGAAAGAAACCCCTATATTTACCATGCTGCCTCCTGCACAGCTTGGTCGTGGAAAGCATTTACAGTTTGAAATCTAAAAATAGAGTTTCACATCAATGATTCCTTTGTCACTTGTGAAATTAATAACTGCAAGTTAATAAAGGCTAACTCAATTCTTCCTCAAACAAGAAGGTCAGGTCTGGTTTTAATTATTAATTCGGTCTAGACCAAGAATATTGTCTAACTGCAACCCAGATGCAGGCAGCACCGGGGTTGCAGTCGGAGGGGAGTGCAGGTGAACTTGAAATTACAATTTCCACACCTCTCCCTCTTCCAGTTTTTAAGCAGTCTGACATGGAAGTTTCATTCCAAAATTATGAATTCTTGAGCCATCCTATGCCAAAATTAAGCTTTCTGATAGTAATTTTTTTCATTTGTATTTACAACCAGAGATGCACTACACAAGTCAGTTACTTACATTCACAATGTACTCAATTGTGAGCCAATGACCTGGACTTCTTTTCTCTGAATTTCACATCAAATTCTCAAAAGCAATTTTTTCAAGGGTCAGAATTACTCAGAATTAAGAGAAGCCTCGTGTTAATCCAATGGGTCTACATAATCAACTTATAATAATTATTTGCCTTCACAGTGTATAAGACCCAGTCCAGCACAACACTTAAAGCACATGCCAATCTTTTACTTCATTGGGGCTTAACTATGTGCAAATTTAAACCCAAAAACCATTGCCTTACTGTTTTTCCCCCCATTATTTGTACTTCATCTAATTCCCAGCAAAAGAAGGGGGAGTCTGCACCTGCCCAGTAGCTCCTGGGTCAGACCCTTTCACAAATGACAAATAATTTGTCCACCTTCTTTTCTTAAATCTAAGCCAAACATTCAGATTAGAGGTGTGTGATTACATATGCCCAAAATTAAGTGCATTTACTGTCATTATGGACAGGTTAAGGGGACTGTTATCTGCTTTTCTTTGTGAGGTGAATGTCTACTTTTCCACCAGTCATCAGACATTCATAATCAAAAAATGAAGCATGTATCTTTAAATAGAGCTACCATTAAGTTAAAAGCATGACTCAGAAAAACTCTGAAGGAATAATGTATACTGCTTGACCTGGTTCACTTGTCAGACCTTATCCCTCATGAAAGGTAGTTTTCATAAGGAGATTCAGCAGGCTTTGCCTAAAATCCTTTTTTTTCTGTTTTTTTTATATTGGGGTTTTTTTTAATAAATATCATCCAGAGTTCTTAGTCGGAGAAAAGTATAATTTTAATAAAATCAAACTACTGTTTAAAGTTGGGCAATGGGTATTAGATAACAACAAGTATATCAAAATGTAAGTGAAATTAAAATTGCGTGTCATCCTGGTATGTGGCTAATGGCATTACATAGGGTCAGCAGTGTAACTGCACTGCCCAAGCCTCTAAAAGCAGTAAATTGCACACCCTCATTCAAAGACATTTACCACTAGGGAGGTGCTGAGTTGTTTTAACTCCCATGAATCTACTGTATATGAAAAAAACTCAGCAGGGGGGCAATATATGTACTTAAGTCTCAACAGGTCTTAAGTGTAATTGCAACAGTGGGACGTAAGACTGCAATGTGTGTTGTTACTAGAGGCTGGTTTAGATTCTCCTTTAGACTGCCTGAAATGAAAAAATGCATATAGAGTATTTCAGTGAATTGTTGGATGGATGTTGACTTGAGACCAGCATTTGTAAAATCCTATCATATTAAAAATATGACTGGTCATTATCCAGTCTGCTGTGCAGAGCTACTCAAGTGTTTGTTCTATTGCAAATACAGACAGAATATAACAAAGAAAAAAGTTCAGATTTCTACATCTTTACATTCCCAATTGTCCAGTTTCATGAAAAGCCCTAAATCAGAGTCTGAATCATTTGATTGTCTTTTTGGTTTTTTCAGTAGCTGACATCCCAAACAAGCTTTAAATACTGACATTTTGTATTTTCATCATCACAGAATCTTCCAAATGCCAGGACACAAATCATCCACAATCATCCAGTGGCTTTACAGTGCCCCGTAATTGACAAAAATCCCCATCTTTTTCAAAAAAAATTGTGCATGCAGCACAGAACTGATCTACATATTTCAATTTCCATTAGTCAATGGATGTCATCTGGTTAAAAGACCGAACAGTTCTTTGGAAATTCACTTTATGGCTTTTAATAACTACTTTTTGATGGTTAACACAGTGAAGTTGGTGCTTCCTAAGCCATCAACACAAAGAAGGAATAGGAAGACTGTCCCATAGGGTTATGGGCGACATTGGACATGGAGCAGTCCCTACTCATTGTCAGCATTCAAGTGTGCCCTCACACCAGTCTGAAGGAAGGGGGGATATAGGAAGATGCAGAGGACTCAGCTGCTAACAAAGCACTTGGTTGAGGACCTTTCCAAAGAGGTTCAATAATGAAGATACACCAGAGTCAGCTGGCCCTGTTTGTCTTGCTAAGAGTCTGTGAGTAGAACAGTCCCAGCTGGCATGGTCTAAGGTAGGATAGTGCCATGCAGAGATGTCCTACACCTGAACTGGTGTTTAAAAGCCTGTTAGCACCCAGGCTTTCCATGGTGTTTTGCTTTCCACCGCACTGCATGTCCTGCAGGTACATCCTTGGACCACCAGCCTCACAGTTTGCTTACCTTGCAGTATCAACAGCAGAGATGGATGGTTGACCCTTCCTTCACCAATATTCATGGGTGGAAAAATGGAGCCACACAAGCAGGAATCTGGTTAAAACCATGAAGTACTTTCATATTCTGAGATATTACTGGGAAGCTGTAGAATTGCCACTTCCTGCGATCATAATGTGTCATGAATTTTTGACGACTAAAAGTATGGCTAGAGGAAGGGAGGGAGAAAGTATGTTCTACATCGGTGCAGTGACAGCATTTATTTAGCGTCATTTCAGTTAGAATGAGTAAAAGAAACAGCGTTTTGAAACTGTCTAGCTAAAGGCATGTGCCACAGTATGAAATTTTGTATTACCAATATAATATATGATTCTGACTGACCACACTGATTCTCTCACAAAGTCAGAGATCAATACTGCAAATATAGTCACAACAGCAGAGTACTTGACGACTGTCCCACAGACTATGAAGTTAATAAATGCAGAAGCAATCTTCTTCTAATATCAAACCTCCCTTCATGTTCAGCAAAGGACATTTACCTGTATTAAAATTACATTATATCCTCATGTTTATTCACCTTCAGGGTGGGACTTTCCAAACCACTCGGCAGTGACCTGATTTTGATGCCTGTGAAATCTATAGGTATTTCAGCACAGACATCAGTAGGGGACAGCTAGAACAGCCATGGGACCTTCTGAAAACCCCCTTCATATTGTGCCGAACGATGAAAGCATGACTCTCTCTCTCACTACACAAAGGAATATTTAAGATTTGTATTTTATTAATTAATGGCAAAAAGGAGTGAAGGAAAATAAATCTTTTAAATAAAACCAAATTTAGAGCAATAGTCTTTCCAGTGTTAATATGAATCCCTCTTGGTTTTTGGATTTCAGCACAAACCATGTGTCATTTAAAGGTGGTAACCTCTGCCCTCAGCCTTATCTGCCTCATCCTGCCTATGCCAGTGCTTTATCATCTTCCTCATGCTCTGATATAAAATCATTTCATCTGAGGCCACATCTAGTTAATCCTTAAACTTGTCACATAAAATTTTGCCCTTGGACCAGTCCCATTCATTGTCTTCACTCTTTTAGTTTCTGGAGTTAAAAGGCGGCTGCCTTATTACTGCCAAATCTAACGCTGCTCTGCTTTAATCAATACTGCCATGATCCCTTCATTTTGACTTCAAATTATTGCTGACCTCTTTCAATTTCTTATTAACCTCTGCGCCCGCTTTACTTCTTTCTGAAGGGATGATTCAAGCAGATCTAAGCTCTTTCCTCACAAGCATTTACCCTTGTTAGGGAGCTCTGTACTGGATTTTCTTGGTTCAAGTTCTCCACCCCAACAGAGCACTACCTACGAGTGCCTTAGACCTCCCAGAGCTTGACACAGCAAACCCTTCTTAAACACTTGATATTGTCAGAAGGACAGTCACAGCCAGACCCAGGTGTGTCAAAAATCTCTCTACATCCCATAGGACCTGAACTACACCCCCAGATGATTATTTGGGCACCCTCATCTCTACCCACTGGCCTCCACAACCACCAGCTCTTCACGAGTTGGTGACGTTGGTCTGCAGACACACGTATTCTGCCTCTTACACGGCACTTTCAGTTCACAGGTCTCTTTAGTGCTTATTTATCATCCTGGATGCCACCATTTAGGCTGATGGCACGGTTTCCACCACATTCCTGCCATCAGTAGCCAGCAGGGGCAAAAGTCCAAGGCATGTTACATTTGGGAGAGACCAAACAGCTCCATCCTAGAATACCAGATGAATTGCCACATGAAATTGCACATTCCACACCGAGGATTTTAATAAAACTGTAAAATCTGAGTGATGATGCCCGGCTGGAGCAAAGCAAACACAGGATTGGGGTCACTTGCTGCAGTGTATGTGTCTGTTGCATTGATTAGTACATCAGACCCTCTTTACCATCAAAGTCATGTGGAAAAGTCAAAGGCAATTTTCTTGCACACCAGACGAGGTATCCAGGAGACAGGTAAGCCATTAATGCTATTTTATTAAACCAGGATGAAACATCATCTGGAACAGCCTATAGAGTCGAGTCATCTGTGTTCAAAGACAAGCTAAAACTGGAACAGACATGGAGCTGGGTTGCTGGGACCATCAGGGGAGGAGGTGACCGCCGTTGCAGAGGATATGTGAGAGCCTTGCTTAGCATATCAAAGTCAGCATCAAGAAGGAGCACGATTGATCTCTAAAAATACACCAGTGGGTAAACCTCGGGGAGGAAGGATGGCTATCAAGCAAAATGACAGTATTGGCACAGTAACAAAAGTGTATAAGCCATCTACAAATACTTTTGGATGTCAAATCCGATGGCTTCTACACATCAGAGAAGCAAGCTGACCTCCAACAGGGGCAATAAAGGGCAAAATATAGTAAGTTTTATATTGGCATGTGAAAAATAAATTGCAGGGATTATATGACAGACTTTCACAAAGTAGTCCATCACATCCTGTATTTTTTTACCTTACTGTTGACTCCCATTGACTACTGTTGTATTGTTTTGTTATATTTCATTTATTCATGCATCTTTCCGCTAAAGTCCTGACATTTTTGCCCGCCAGTTAATTTGGGACAGCACTTTATCATAGTTATCTAAGTTCCTGCAGGGTCTGCCATCAGCTTGATGCCCCATATAAAAATTCTGCTAGGCAAAAGTACATGAGACAGGATTCGTCTCACAAAAATTAAAAACCCTGAATTATTTTACATCATATCTCATTGAATACAATACAGCAAGTTCCTTTATAGTTTAAGAAGTTTTTAACCTCTTATAAATCACATTTTGGTAGCAGAGTGTTGTTTTGACATAAACTTTAAATATTCCAGTGTAAAAAAATCTTAATTATTCCTTTTGGCTTTTTAAAATTAGGTTGAACCTAAAATCTTTGTTAAATTAATCATAATTTCACAAAATCTTTAGGATAGCAGAAAATTGTAATTTTCAAATATTTATACAAATAATTTGGTCAGTTCAATAGTGTAACTGAGGTAATACTTTTTTACAAGACATTTCACTTGATGCTGCACAACACTGTAACTTAAAAAAACCAAAACAAACAAACAAAAAAACAAATAACCCACACATGGTATACATTAAATAGCAGATTTCTAAGGGTAATTATAAACAGACAACCAAAACCATGTAGATGCACTTTTACTGCAGTTGCAGGAGTTAGTTATTGACCCTATACTGTGTAACATGTTGTGAATGATCCAGGGAAAATACATAAAATTAGTTGTTAGTGTTGACATCAGCAGGTGACAGCAAGCTTGGGAGAAGAGTAAACAATGAAGAGAGAAGAGGACACTGAGTGAGAATTCTCTCAGTGAGAACCTGAGTCAGCCTTGGCATGTTCCAGTGGTACCTGTAAGTCTGAGCAGACAGGTATAAAACCGTACATGTAAGATAAATAATGTACAGGATATAGGATCTCTTCCATGGGAAGCAATGATTTTAAAGAATTCAAGGATGGATACTCTCTGCATCATGATCTACTAATGTGAAATATGGAAGGATACTAATGGGAATTTTGAGTGTGTACACGAGGAATATTGGAAAGGGGTGTGAAATGCTTCTGCATTTATCACTGGGGCAACCACTACAACACTATCGTGCCTGTTTCTTGTATCAGTAGGTAAATAAGGACATTGACAGTGTGGAGAAGATTGGCACAAATCTGAAGAGCCTTAATGCTGACTGAAGAATAGGAAAATTATGATTAAGGGAGAGAGAAAATCTTGGGAAGATTCTGCACAGAGAACAGACATTTGTCACAGAGGTTTTCAGCTGAGCAAGCATAGCTGCAGCAAGCAACCAGGAGCTGGAAGTGGAAGTAGAAAAAGACTGAAACAATTCACTACCTACTACAGAACATTTTCATCACTGCTGATTTGCAAATCAAGAAATTGAGGCTGTTGTTAAAGATTTGATCTATTTGAGAACAGAGTGGATTGAGGGAAGTCCTAGCAACCACGTCAAAAGTCCCATGAGCTGATCCCAGTGACCTTTCCATGCATACATTAAACCAGAGAGACACAAAGGCTGGAGGGAAGAGAAGAGTACAGCTCCGTAAAGCTGTTCTCTCTGTTCTCATGTCTCCACACTTTCTTAGCACGAGTCCTGCTGGGACTCAGTTGCCTATTCCGGGAGTGACCTTCCTGATTTGGAAACCACCCTGTAATTCTCCTGCCCTGTCCCCGGAGGTCATGGTGACCCCCATGCAGCAGGAGATCAGCTCATCTCTTATCTCTCTGAAGACCTGTCCTCTTATTCTGGGATATGTTGACAGGCTTCAAAGGGAACTTCAGATCTTCTTGACAGCAAGGTGGCATGTGGTGGCACCTTCAGCACTTCCTTGCAGGAAGATCTGATGCCTGTTGTCCCCAAGCTTTTCACTAACACTGGCTCTGCTACCAATCTGACACATCTGCTGTAAAACAGAATATATTAGACCCTGAGGAGATAAGCTTGTCATTGACATATTTTAAAAGATACTTACTTTTGAGCATTGTGTAGTCTACTCAGCCTGCACGCTGTCCCAGCTTTCCAGCTCATGAGATTTTCCTTGATCTGGCAAACACACTGTTTCTTCCCTCACCTGCTGGCACATATCCAAAATAGAGGCTTGTTTCTTTAGAATAGGGTTTCTGTCTACTATCCCATTCTATCCAGGTCATACGTATCACCACCACCACCTGAGGCCCATGTTCCACTGCTGGAGGGTCTCCACTCCCCCACACATTCGGGCAGCATCCACTGCAGGGAACCAAACCTTCTTCCCTATACATCCACACTGACCCCCATCTCAGCAGCCTCTGAGGTCTTCTTATGTTCTGGTGTGGGCAAAGGAGACATTACAGAGTTACAACCATTTTGCTATCCTCTACCAACCTGGCAGTTTGTTTCTGAAGGCAGTTTTTTATTTGCCTATTTCCAGAGCTGGCCCTAACGTCAAAAAAATCTTCATGACAGTCCTTGAAAAATTTTGATTTATATTTATGGTAAGAAGTTCATAGAAGTAAACTTTGCTTCATGAGTTTCTGATTTACACTTTTCCAAATAAAGGAGGCAACATTGTCTATAGACCACTCCCTTCTTGCATCCCCTTCCTTTATCTTCCCTTGCCTAGGCATCCCTGTCTCTGCTACCCCCTTTCCCACAGTACCTCCAGGCATACAGCAATAATCTGGAGGCAGAGGTGCTGTCACACTGAAAGATCAGCTTTCAGCATCAGAAAACCAAAATCACTTTTCTCCACCAATTACATCTTTTTGTAGACCAGAACATACAAGGTAATATTGGTTCCTTCTTCCCACTAACAGCTACTTCCAGCCTTCGAAGTAGTCTACAACGAAGACCAAGCCCCTGTATAAGAGGGAGAAACCAGTACCAGGTGAATAACCAGCTTTCTATGCGTCGCCAATAGATGATTCAGAGCCCAACACTGAACAACTGGCCATAATATATGGACTACTGACCTCGCTTTTCAACATTGATCAGGTGAATAATCTGTATTCTGCTAAGGAAGCCTGTTTTGAAAAGGAGGTAGTAGAATGAATATCCTGGGAGCAGATCCTACTGCTTTTTTGCAGAAACATGGGGGTATAAGTGGGGAAAGACAGTCCTGGTTCTTGTATTAAGCACATCAAATGTCCTGCTGGCACTCTAGGAATAATTGCATTTGCAAAAGTGGAAATAAAGGACAATCTTACAGTCACAGGGGTTTAATCACACAACAGCTGGAACATATTTTAAACAGGATCCCTACTTTACTGAAGTCGCATGTCCTATAGTTTCTAATTAAAAATCCCCTGAATCCAGGTGCTACACTTCCTTGCAATAAAGCTTGCTCAGGCTGCGCTGCGTGGGCTACAAGGGAAGTCCTGTCACGCTGAAAAGAGCATCTGCTTCCCATCTATCAATATCCTTTGGAAATAAGCTTGCACCCCTCATTTTTTCTAACTAATAAATGCCTTTATATGTAGTCTTGAAAAAAAGCCCACCAAACCAAAATCAAAAAAACCCAACCAGTAATGTGCATTACCTGTGTATTTGTAGTTGAAGATGACCTGATTGTGCAGCTGTTAGGGTTTTTCTCTAATTGAGGAACCTTCAGCTTCTTACACCTCGTAACTGAGTAAAAAAAGCAGCTATGCCACCCTCCTGTCTGACCTGGTCCACACACAGAAGCTGCCTCAAAGGACAAAGATCTACCTGAATGTAGCTGGCCACTGTGCCCTCACAGGAAAAAAAGTAAAAGCTGCTGCAGCTTGTGGCACTGGGGAAGGTCAATTAACTGGAAATGGCCTTGAGCATAAGGTTTGAACTCACATCACTACATCTGCAGCCGAGTCTATTCACCTCCCTGTTCCCTCCCTCCCCCCCATTTAAATACAGCCCGTTGCTCCACAGCCCCTGCATATTATTATTTAAACCCAGGCTTATTTAGGTCAGGGTTAAGTTAGCTAGGTAAAAATTCAAATAATTAAAAATTAAATGTGTTCTCGAAGCAAAACAGCTTTCATTCAGAGGACTGCTGAAATGTAGCTACTTTGGTTTTACCAAGGCCATGCAAACAAATGAGTACCGGAGACCTAACATGGGTTAATTTGGATTCAGGAAGAGTACCTGAAGTAACCAGAAAATCAGCTAGGTCCGTTTTCTGATCTCTAAGTTTACCCTGAAACCAGCAAGTACCAAAGCCAACTGAAACTGTGCTAGGAGTGAAGGAGGAGTTAGACACACATCCCTGCTCCGCAGCATTCAGCTGCAGACATCAGACCTGATTTCAGCAGAGGTGAATTGAAGAGTGTCAGCGCTTTCCCTGAACTCAGAGCTTCCCTTAGTTTAAGGCTGATGAGTAACACATCTGATGGAAAAGGCTGTACAGCAGTCACATGATGCATTGCACGAACAACTCTGACTAGAAGAAACAGTCTGTAAGGGGATCAGGACAGCGATGACTGATGCGTAGGAAAGAGCTGAAGAAGTTCCAGAAGATTTAAAAAATAATAAAAATTAAAAATTCACTGTGTAGCATCACAGAGTCATAGAATAACTTAGGTTGGAGGGGACCTCTAGAGGTCATCTACTCTGACCTCTTGCTGAAAACGAGGCCTGCTTCAAAGTGGGGTCAAGTTCTTCAGAGCCTTGTCCAGCTCAGTTTCAAATATCCCCAGAGATTAAGAGTCCACAGACTTTCTGGGTAACCTGTCCCAAAACTTAAGGGCCCCCACTATGAAAAAAATGTTTTTTTATAGCCTGTTGGAATTTCCTGTACTGCAACTTGTGTCCACCATTACTCGTCCTTTCACCATGCACCTCAAAAGAGTCTCCACACCCATCTGTAGGTAGCTGAGGACAGTAGGCAGATTTCCCCCAACCCTTAGCCTTCATTTCTGCAGGCTGAACAAAAGCAGTTCCCTTGGCCTCCTGTTGTCCACCTTAGTCACCTCTGTGGCCCTGTGCTGGACTTGTTTTACATTAGTCTTTTGCATAGTGGCGTCACCAAAACCAGACCAAGATGCAGCCACCCGAATTCCAAGCAGAGGGGGATAATGGCTTCCCTTGACTCACTGACCCCACATTTGATAATGCAGCCCACCAAATAGTTTGCCTTCATAGCCAGATGTGTGTACTGCTGAATCCGTCATGTTTAGCTTGCTGTCCACTATGACCTCCAGATCACGGTGAAGATGCCTCCTACTCTGTGAATGCTGAGCCCTGTGGAGTTGCATGGGGCAGGTGCAGGGCATCACACACTGCCAGATAACTTTCACATTGCTAACTGCTCCACTTTGAGCCCAGTCACTACACCAATTTGCAATAACTGTGTACTCCACCCACCCAACCCATATCTCCAATTTGTCACAAGGATAATATAGAAGATGAAGGCACACAACATGAGCTGCTCTTCCCTCATATGCTGGACCAGCCACCACAGAAGGCAATTAGGTTCATCAGGCAGGACTTTTTAATTTGAGGAACACCTGCTGGCTTTTCCCAAGGATCTTGTTTTCCTTCTTATGCCTGGATATGGCCTCCAAAAGGATTTGCTCCTCCGTCTTACAAGGGATTGAGGGGAGACCAACCACCCTGTTATTTTCTGCATCATTCCTCTTGGCTTTTTTGAAGATGGGTGTGATGTTTTCCTTTCTCCTGCCATAATCACCAGGGCCTTTCAAAAATGACACAGCCTTTCAGTGATACCCACTGATGACCTCAACATCCTGGGGTGCATCCTTTCTGGTCCCATGTCTTGTGTATTTATTCTGCTTAAGACTTCCATAATTCAGCCTCCCTTTGCTCCTTGGCAGAGCTTCTTCCCCAACAAAGACCAAGACTGTATTTCTGTAGACCTAATTTCTGTAATTTTTAAAACAGTGATCAAGAATATATCCAGCCTTCAACCAATACCAAATCCATTCTGCAACGCTTTAAAGAAGAGGTCTTCTTTGATGCAAGATTTACAGCTGTCTTTAGAGTAAGTCAGACTACACCAAAAATCAAAGGCTACAGTTCTCTGTAAAATACCGAGAGGACTGGAGCAGACAGATTTCACAGATAGACAATTCATCTCAAACCTCACCATCAGAACACTCTGCACCTCATCTATGTACTGCCCAAAACCTTATGCAGCAGCAGAGACTAACAGAGGAGACACACCTCACAGCAATTGATTTCCAGGGGCTGACTTCGTTACATGAGGCCTTTTGATTAAGATGAACAAATGAATTTCCTAATCTTTTGCACCCCTGGTACCAGCCAGGCAGAGGAGGATTTTGTTGGGAAACCCACGTTAAACTCCTGGACACACACTCTGTTTTTTCTCCAGCTTGATGCTAAGCCCATCAAAGTCAGGGGAAAGATTTTATTGCTTTTCAGTGTTTCCGTTCTTCTAGTACTGCAGCTGCAAAGTTTTAATTACAAGTAGGCTGCTTCCGATAGGAACTCCAGTTTGTCAAATGTATATGAACTTTTTTAAGCTCAGTTGCTTTGATCTAGAGATGGTATGCAACTTCTCAGCTGTTTAAAGAGTTCAAAATAAAAATACTGTACTCATTTAGCTTTTATTACCTTTTGGTCCAGTTTCCCTCTGGACCAAATAAAAGGTAAAAAGTTATTTGGCAAATGCCAGCACTTTGCCAAAGCTCACAGTTTCCTGGCGTTGTGGACAAAGGTAACCCAAAAGGTCTGCACACCCATCTTCTCAAAATAACTTCTGTGCACTTTATTTTCCATAATCATGTGTGGATTTGCTGTACTCCACAGTACTTCATATGAAGTCTTGCTGTGAAGCTGGAGTCATAACATCTGATGAACACCGATCTTTTACAAAAGCTTTAGATTTGATGCAGCACTATCCACCTCTCCTGGTCGATCAGTTGCTTCCTTGGCTCACACCTACTTGTGTAAATGTATGAGTGCATCAACAGCAACAGCACCAGGACTCCTCGATGCCCCTGTGATATAGATAATCTTTCAGCTAAATCAATGCTTTTGTAGTTCCCTAAACAGGAGATTCAATCATTAGGACACCTCAATCACCGGTGACACAAGATTGGAGATGTGTGGATTTAGACTTGCCTTTAGAATCTTTAGAGTACTTGCCAAAGCATAGAATCATAGAATCATGGAATGGTTTGGGTTGGAAGGGAACTTACAGATCATTGAGTTCCAACCCTCCTGCCACAGGCAGGGACACCTCCACTAGAGCAGGTTGCTCAAAGCCCCATCCAGCCTGGCCTTGAACCCCTTCAGGGATGGGGCAGCCACAGCTTCTCTGGGCAACCTGTTCCAGTGCCTCAGCACCCTCACAGGAAAGAATTTTTTCTCTCAGCCTGTCTTCATAGGAGAGGTGCTCCATTCCTCCAGCATGTGAGTTGGAAGACAGCCTCTAAGAAGAGGCAATTGGCTTGGGGAATTCATTCTAAAAGGAAAACAGCTATCATCCTCAAATAAAAGAAAAAAACAACAAAACAAAACAAACAAACAAAAACAAGCAAACAAAAAACAGAAAAACAAACAAAACACAAAAAAAACCACAAAAAAACCCCACCACAACCAAATTGTCACAGGGAATTAACACTCACAAGGCTACATGCGGCTGCGTAAACTCCTTGCAGGAGAGATCTGCTAAATTCAGGGATCACCTTCACCCTGTAAAGCTGGAAGAAAGAGCAGTGGGGCAGCAGGGGTAGGCAGTTATTCAGGGAACACTAACCATCTCTTTTCTCCTCAATATTCCATTGGCAAAAGTTGCAGGGGAATATAGTAAAGACAAAGGAGAGGGAAATTTATGCAAGGTGTGGCAAATCACCCTGATGCAGTAAGTCTTCATTTTTACCTCCCTGTGACAGCTAAAGCAAGGCTGGTACACAGCTGTAAAGGCAAATGACACTGATGAGGCTAAGGGTAATCTATCTCCTGCTAAACATACTGCATGTCTCCCACTGACTTCAGCAGGAGTGAAATCAGACACACAATTTATGGGTGTATATTCAGAAGATGCTACATACTGCAAAACAGGCTCAGTGGGCAGTTTTAGATGCAGACATGAAGGAGGAGAGCCACCTTCAACCTGTTCCGAGATGGAAAATGCAGCAACATCTCCCGGGATCTTCCTAGTCATCCTTTGGAAATATTATTTGGATTTGCACTTCTCAGGCTCTGTCCTCCTATAGCCTCACCTGCTTCCCATAACCCTGTAGGAGAGCCAACTGTCTGTGCCTTCCACCACACAGCATCATGCAACTGGCACAATACAATCCAGCCCAGCTCCATATTTCAGAACTGAGGACTTCTGAACTATTTAGTAGCTCTGGAACTTAAAGACGAGTGTCACAAGCCATAAGTCATTTTCTGGGTATACAGATGCTTCCTTTGATATGTTATAAAACTGCTGGTAATTGAATCCCCTAAGGGATTGTTTTTGGAGCAGTCTGTGAATCAAACTCTGTTAGCAAATAATGAGTTTCTCATGTTTCCCCCTGGAGGAACGCGATTCTGCAGAGCCTAAGGTTTCTTGGTCCTCACCGAATCTGCAGATGTCAGGGGATGTGGCTCTTCAGAGGGGCTGAGCCGTTAGGTAGCAGGTGTTTCCAAGTGGATGCGCAGCAGTTAACAGAAGGAAAAAGGTGCAGAACTGCAGGTTTACAAGCACAGCTTGGTCCCTCTATAAGGCAACTATTTCTTTTTCCTGCCAGGGCTCGCAGACCTGGCTGGAAAGCAGGAATCAGCCCTACACGGTTACCAGGTCTGCACTCCCTTTGCCTTCCCACCAGAAAACTCTTTCTCTGTTGTTTCTCCCTGGTTGCCACTCACCTTTGCAGCCTGGCCTGGTCGGTCTCTACTGCTAACCCGAACCCCACATCCCAGCTGTGCTCTGAAAGAGGAGCAAGAGTGGGGAGAGCACCCTGATGTGGGAATGGGACTTTGTGCTTCTCCAAGCAGTGCCAGCAAACCCTCCTTGCACTGAGCCCTTAGACCCCAGCCAGGGACTACGCCAAACTTTCCTGATTCTGGTCTTTGCTTCCTGGCTCCCTCCCTTCCAAGTCCCCTGAAAGCTTCCCCAGGCAGCTCCAAGAAGAGATGGTGCTTGTCCATGCCTCGGTGAGTCCCATTCAGCAGCACAACTCAATATATCCAGGGACTTGGACTTGGAAGGAGGGGCACTGACTTCCCCTGGCAAGGTCAACATTGCACAGTCTGGCCCCAAAGCCAGAAGCAAATTCAAGGAAGCAGAAGCACACTCTGGCATCTGTTTTGTGTCAGGGGAGACATAAACCCGTGATTTTGATTTGAGTGCTTCTACGTTTCCAGGCCGTGAGTAGAAGAAGCCAATGTGACCAGAACTACCTGAAGGAATCTGTTAAAATGCAAAGAAAGCAAACGGGAGCTTTGTAGCTGTGCTTGGTTTTGACAGACAAGTCCTTAAGCAGACATTTCGGACGCTTGCGATCAAAAATTCAAAATCTTTGTGGCCAGTCATTTCCCAGACATCTGCCTGTACGGATCATAATTTGGGCAGCTGCCATCTGCTGGAGAGAGCTTCCACCACAGACATCCTTGTTTTTCAGGCACTGGAAAACCTCTCAGGTTCTGGCACAGGACCTAATTCAGACTTTTTGTGGTTGTAGAAAAAGACACCTGGTAAGCAGAAGGGGAGCTGCAGTGGCAGACGGAAGGAAATCAAACCCTGTGTCATCAGCCCTGCCCCTCTCCCATGACACTGCCCCATGCAAAGACTTCTGATGAGCTCACGTGCGTGAGTGACAAAGCGATGTGCACGGCTTTCACTGCAAGGCACATTGCAGCTACCAAACCCTCTGGGAGAACTAGCCTCTTGCAACTCTCGTCACACTGCTAACTTTAAGGATGAAGTAAAGACCTGCATCAGATTCTGACCTGGGAAAGATCTCCAGCTCTTACCTGTAAGCACACTGTATCTGTCTCCAGATCTTTTTAAGCATGATTCTTCAAATTATAGCATCTGCCTTCTACAAGCTGACAGCTCACAAGTATCTGCCTCACACCTACACACAGCCTTAGAAAGCCAGGCAGCTTCTTTAAGCCATTACACTTCACTGCTTGACATTGTTGCTTCTAAATTCAGCAGCAGCATACAATTCAAGGCAGGTCCCACACCCCCCAACATAGAGGAAATCATAAACCACTGTGCTGTGTCTAAAAGAATTATAATAGATCTGTGCACACACGAGCACACGAACAAACGTGATGCTACGGAGTATCGACAGAGAGGACTGCTGCCCTTCCTCCTCCAGCCTACTGTGGGTGGATGATACACCCCAGCTTCTCAAGCACGTGCTCCCCCAGCATGAAGAGGAGGACACTGCATGACAGAGGAGGAGATGCAGACGCTGGTAGGGGAGCAAGGGGGCTCTGCCAGACGCTGCATTTCCATCCGCAGAGCAGCAGAGCCCCTCTCCGGCTCCATCATCCCGCGTGCCGACAGAGCCAGCTCACATCTGGGGAAAGGGAGGAGAGGACTGCCTCCCCGTGCTGCACGTGTGCTCAGCATGGACCCTTCCAGGAGGACGTGCAAAACCAGAGCCAGCTACATCAATCCCACTTCCCGCACGCGAGGCCCGGCAGAGCAGTCGTGCTCCTTCACACCCCTGGGTTTCCCTGTGTCGCTGTGAACCACACATGTGCACGACACAAATAAATTCAGCTGACTCGCCTGAAAGATGTTGCCCTTACTCGCTGCAAAGGGATTCCGTGTCCTGAGATCAAGGGGGTTATTTGGGAAAATATCTCTTGTTTGGCTGTCCTTATGTCCTCCAATAAATGTCGCACTATCGTATTTCCTCCTCCTGTTTGCCTTCCAAGCTAAATAGTTCTGGTCTTTTTAAAGTTCTCCTCATGTGGTTTCTCCTCCCCAGGCACCGGGTAATTTTCATTGCCGTACTCTGGACCTTTTGTCTCATACAACAGCCTCCTTTAATCTCTTCTCCAGTGAGACGCAGTCATCTGCCACGAGGTTTTCAGGATATGAGGAGGGAAAAAAGATTTTCCACATCTTTAATTGTATCAAGTTGGGATTGCAGAAGAGCTGCCTTCTCCCCAAGCATCTGCATCCCCTTATTAAATTGGGCTGCCTTCATCGGACTGGCAGCACTCATCGCAGCCAGCCTTGACCTGACCCTCTTCTGAAAGAGGAAGAACGCCTGAGGCTTGCGATCGCTCCTCTGCTTCGCGCCGTCTCTGGAAGGGACCAAGGGAAATCACATCTGACAGCCACAAGGCACGACGAGGGGAAGTGCAGACCCCAAGGAATGAATCTGGGGCAGGGCAGACAGCAGCAGCGCTCAGGCTTGTTAAGTATAAAGCCCCTCAGGGTTCAGCAAAAGGTTTGGAGGAGAAGAAGGAGGGGGGAGAGAGCAGGAGGCGGATGGGGGAAAATTCCTCCTTGTTCTGTAAGGTGGTCCACCAAGGGGTGGGCTCTGGGTTACTGGCGTGTCACTGGTGAGCAGCTATGGAAGAGGTCAGGTAGGAATCGTGTAACAAGGGCACATGCAAAAATCACCAGAAGGAAGGCTCTCAGCAGCCATCTGCGTGGCAGGAGACAGAAGAGGGAAAAAGACCACAAGCGGGATGCTCCTGGGGCTAATTAAGGCAGCCATTCCACAAAAGGCAGATGCCAGTCTTCTTGACTGACAGCCAGGAGGGGAAGATCATATTGCCAGAAACCAAGCTGAACAAGTGAAAAGAGGGAGCGAGACAGGCCGAGAGAAAACCGAATCTCCCCAGCAAACACGGAGCAAGAGGCTCCTCTTCCTGCCGGAGGGCAGGGGCTGTGCCTCCACGGGAGGTCGGCCAGGCCTCCCCTCGGATGTCCCACACATCACAGGGTCCTGCGGCCACCCCAGGTTCCACCTAACCCCTGACTCCCTTGTTACCCACCACTGGATGGATAGGGGGTGGGGAGGGCAATGGGCCACTGGTCTGACCCACTCGTGCCAAATCCAAAGCCCTCTAAACCCCCGGAGAGATCCCCGCTGGCTTTCCAGCACCTCACTTAGATTCTTACATTTCACATGAGGCCAGAAGTGGTCACAATAGATAAGGCAAAGCAGCAGATAAATCATCTAAAGTTGGTTACACACCAGCTGAGAATCTGACTCAACAACCTAAAGTGTTACACACAGTCAAGTAAAGCCTGTTTATCAGGCAGAAAACACTTTGTTTGGGATGTTCCTAAAGGCTGATCCAACATGGGCAGCCAGACAGTTGCTGTGGCAGAGGAGAAGTCTAGGACTGTTGAGGCAAGGCAGGAACGGGGTGGCAGCGGGTTCTTCCTGGGCAGGGAATGAAGGGGTCTTCAGACTCAATCATTTTATCTTCTCTCCTGTGTTCATTGCTCCCTTGTCCCACGGCTGGTGATCCCAGGGACCTAGAAAGTGGTAGTAGGATGCCAGGTAGAGTCTCATTTGTACAAAGCAGGAACGCATCACCTTTTTCATTGCACAGAATCACAGAATCTTGATGGTTGGGACATTTGAGATCATCAAGTCCAACCACACAAAAAAATAAAAAATAAAAAATAATTTTGTGTGTTCTTGCCTCAGTGCACAGAGTCCAGCTGCTCACCTGAGAAGAGAAAAGGTGCGTACAGCTGGGTTCCTATGCAGTTTTTTCAGGATAAAACTGACATTCCTATCTAGAGTGCTTTTGGGGAGGTTAACAGCAACTGTGGCACTGGCTAAGCATGAACACATATCAGAGACAAATAGACAAGGCTGCTATGTGAAAATGAACTTTTTTTAATAAAATCCCATTGGCTGTTAGAAGCCATAATAAGGGTGTCAGAATACTACAGCAACTGAATCGCCTCAAAGCACCTTAACACTCAGATCTCTTCTTTTTTTTATTTTGTTTTTTTCATTGTGCTGGGCTGAAAATCTTAGATGAGAAATAACTCTATCTCCTGTTGAAATACTTAAAAGCTGCCTGCTTTTCTTCCACAGGTCTTGTTTCAACACATAAGCACAGGCTGACAGGGGATGTCCTCCTGTTTTGTCTACAAGAGCCAGATGAAACTTTCCTGTGATCAGAAAAGAATGTTCCAACCTCCTTGGGCCAGTGGAGATGTTCATCCCTTACTTGGTGACTCTACCAGGAGAGGGCAGCTCTCAGATCAGCTTCTGGAGGTTAACCATAAGACATCTTGAAGCTCTGCAGCTGACCATTGCCATGTCCACATCTCCTCGCTGGTCTGTCCCACTCACCAGCTGGTTCCAATCCTGCCCCAAAGGAGAGCAGGTGGGAGGCAATTTTAGCACTTGGGGTAGGTTTCCTTCTGTGAAATATGGGACAAAGGAAGACAATGGGTAAATCTTGCCTGAAGATAGTCATTTGGGCACAGAAGGGGACAAACAAGTCAATAGAAATGTCAAATAAACACTTCAGGACAGGGACAAAAGACTATAGAAAGTAACTGACCTTCTAACCAACATCTACTACCTTTTACTTGTTATTCCTGAACATACAGAGCAATGGGGACTGGATTCTGCTTGGCACCTCTGGAGGAGTCCCCAGAAATACAAATAGATAAATATCCATAATTGATCTCACTTTCACACCGATTAGAGCCACAGTCAGTTCCCGCCCCTATCTCTGATTTGATTAGTCAGGAGATTTTTTTTTTGTTTCTGTGGCAGAGTCCTTGTTTGTCTCTTTAAAGGTTTCTAAATTCAGAATGAAGAAAAAATAAAGTGAAAATGCCCTCAAAATAATAAGTAAATGCCAGTCTTCAGAGAAAATGATGGTCTGAATTCCCAATGCTCATATAATCAGCAGTTCCATGAGCTTATAAAAAAAATATAGAGCAATGTTACAGAAAAAATGCAATGGTGGGCAGAGAATGTAATATTTTACCAGATGCACCTTCCACTCAAGGAATGGATATTTTCTGGAAGCCTCAAAGAATGCCCTAGCAAATCTACTCTGGTATATCAACTTATGGCAAATGTCCCTACTTTTTTTTTTCCCAAGCTTTAAGGCTTTTCTGCTTGTTTTCATGGATCTGGCTGGGATCTTTGCACCATATGCTCGCTTTCCTGTACGTCGTCCTGCTCCCGTAACAGACAACAGGAAATTGCTCATGGCAGCAAGGCTGAGTCCACAGCTAATGATGTCCGAGTAATTTCCTCATCAGTCAATCTTGTTGGTGTATTGAATCTGAAATACAGACTTGAAGACACAAAGAGAGTATGTTCACATAGAAGTCCTCGGTGACAAGGGCCCAAGGTGATAAGAAGAAACAGAGACACTCTGTTCACAATAAGGTCCTTGGGGATAAGGAGAGTTTGGCAGATTTTTTTTGTTATTCTTTTACAGAAATTTTCTAGAAGTTTTGAGGAGCCATGGCTCAGCACCAGTAAAGCAATTTTCTCCGAGCTGAAGGCAGTTACCTCACCACACACCTCCAAACTAGAGAGCAGAAAATCTGCATTTTGGGTCATCCTGATGGTGTCTGCTGAAACACGAA